>JAAAKG020019097.1:0-20420 GCA_010014905.2 Druon quercuslanigerum
ATACATTTCTTAAGCAGAAATTTCAATCGGTTTTCGATTTTAATGAATGGGTGACTTAAAATGACTTATACTACTTTCTCACTACTTTTTTATATTCTCATTAGAGAAGGTATTAGATTTTTGTCAAATGTCCACGTTTATACCTTTCTTAAGCAGAAATTTCATTTGGCTTTCGATTTTAATAAATGGCTGACTTAAAATGACTTATACTACTTTTTTACTACTTTTTTGCATTCTCATCAGAGAAAGTATTAGATTTGTTTCAAATTTAACCCCCTCTAGTTTTTGTCAAATGTCCACGTTTATACATTTCTTAAGCAGAAATTTCAATCGGTTTTCGATTTTAATGAATGGGTGACTTAAAATGACTTATACTACTTTCTCACTACTTTTTTATATTCTCATTAGAGAAGGTATTAGATTTTTGTCAAATGTCCACGTTTATACCTTTCTTAAGCAGAAATTTCATTTGGCTTTTTATAAATCCCTGACTTAAAATGACTTATACTACTTTTTTACTACTTTTTTGCATTGTCATCAGAGAAAGTATTAGATTTGTGTCAAGTTTAACCCCCTTTAGTTTTTGTCAAATGTCCACGTTTATACATTTATTAAGCAGAAATTTCAATCGGTATTCGATTTTAATAAATGGCTTACTTAAAATTACTTTTACTACTTTTTAACTACTTTTTTACCTTCTCCTCAGAGAAGGTATTAGATTTGTGTCAAATTTGACCCCCCCCCCCCCTAGTTTTTGTCAAATGCCCACATTTTGAGACCGGCTGAATCTGAAAAACAGGTTTTTATGAATGTGTCTGTTTCGTGAGTATGTCTGTCCGTTCGTTGGTGTGTGTAGATTTTCGGTTTGTTATCACGATTACTTTCGAAATTATTGACAGATTAGATTGTTCTTTAGTACTTTCTTTTTAGTAACTTAAAATGAAGGTCAAGTTCGTTAGCCAGCCATTTTGGGTAAAAATTCAAAAAGTGAGCGTATTTTGAATATTTTTGAGACAACTTGTTTTCAAGAATAAAAAATTCTCTCTACGGATGTTTATAGTATTCAAAAAGGCAAAAAATTTATCCTACTAACTTTTTTCGAAAAAATCAAAAATTAACATTATGTCTATCTTAAAACTACTGATACGATTCGATCGCTTTTGTCTGACTTTAAAAGACTGAACTACCTAATGTAAATTGTCGGACTTAAAATTGCGTATACTACTTAGTATGAAATTTCTGATTCTAAACAGAGTATGGTTATGTGTATATTTTGAAACGATTTGTGCAATTTGAAAATCATTGTCTGACTTTAACCTAATAATCCACTACATGTACATTGTCTGACTTAAAATTGCGTATACTACTTAGTATGAACTTTCTGACTCTAAACACAGTATGGTTATGTGTATATTTTGAAACGATTTGTGCAATTTGAAAATCATTGTCTGACTTTAACCTAATAATCTACTGCATGTACATTGCCTGACTTTAAAATGCATACACTACTTGATATACACTGATTGGGCGCTTGGCTTTAAAATATCTATTCTACTTGACATCCGTGGTCTGGCATTAACTTACCTATACTACTTAAAGTCCTGTATCTGGCTTTAAAAAAGTACCTTTCTTTAATCATATAATTCTAATAATATCTGATATAATATTAGCACTTATCTGTCGAAAATGTCTTTTAAATTAGATTTTATATAATCCATACATTTTTTAAAATGCCAGTTAATTTATAGCCTAAAATAAAAAGTTTCGACTGTTTAGAAGTTATTTATTTTTTTACTGAAATTTTAACTATTCCAGTGTCGTTGGTTGAAAATACAAAATTGTATAATCTGGTATTATGTTTATTCAGTTTTCAGAAAATTCCACAATTTTGAAAAAAGCCATTTTTTGTTGTTAAAAATACATCTTTTATGTTGAAAATTCGTCTTTTTAAGCTAAAGATTAAACAATTTTGTTAAAAATTGTTTGTTTTTTTCTTAAAAATTATTTATTAGCAGTAAATTTAACTTTTCTAAATTTAAATTTAAATTTAACTATTCTCATTGCAAATTAATCATTTTAGTTAAAAATTCATCTCTTCAGGTGGAAATTTCATCTTTCTTGGTTATTAATGCAACTTTTTGGCTCGAAATGATTCTATTTGGTTTGTGGATTCAATTATTTGGATAAAAATTTTTTGATTTTGGTTGAACGTTAGACTTTCAATTAAAAATTAAAATCTGTTTTAGGTTGAAATTTCAACTATAACATTATTTTTTGTTAATTTATTATTTCAATCGAAAATTCGTGTATTTTTTGAAAATATAACTACATTTTTGTTTATATTTTTTGTTGATAATTTAACTATTTGATTCAAAATTCATGTATTACGTTAAAAAATCGTCTTTTTGTTAAAAAATGTAAATGCTTAGTTGACTTAGGCTGAACATATAACTAATTTGTTGAAAATTCTTATTTAAAAAATTTTTTAAACTGAAATTTGAGCTTTTTGGTTAAAAAAATTATCTTTTTCATATTAAAAATCAAGTATTCAATTGAAAATGCATCTATTATGTTGAAAATTCGTTTTTTTGCAGCAGATAAATCTCTTTATCCAAAATTCGTTGCCAATTGAATTTCATTGTTTTGGTTAATGATGCATCGTTTTAGTTGAAAATTCTCCTCTTTCTTTAAAAATTTAAATATTTCGTAGAAAAATCTTTGTTTGTTTTTTTGGTTGAAAATGATATTTTTAGCTCAAAATTAACTATTTTAGTTGAACATTCATATTTCTCATTTAAAACTTAATCATTTTATTAAAAACTTTATTTTCTACTAGAAATTTAAATAATCTAGTTGGATATTCGTCGTTTTAGTTGAAAATTCATCATTTCAGTTGCAAATAAATATCTTTCGAAACTGAAACCAAATATTTGAAAGTAATCAATTTTAAACTGAATTCGAAGAGTTTCTAAACTTGGAACGTTACAGTTTTAATTTTTGTATAAATAACAATTAAATACTTATTGTTTGTTGAAAAAATTTAAAACAAAAATTCAACTATTCGGACCGAAATTTCGGTGCTTCGATAGAATCAAAAAATATTCTTTTAAGATTCCTATCTAAATTCAAAGTGATTTTTCATTTTAAATTATTATTTTATGAAAATATTAAAAAAGCTTTCAAAAGATTTACAGATTTGTCAAAAAAAAATCTGTAATATTTTAAAGACATTTTTTTTAGATTTCCAGGATCTTCTCAAAATTCTAGGAACCCTTTTAAAATCTTTGAAAATATTCTCTTGAAATAATTTTCCAAAATGAAGAATCATTTTAAATCTTAAGAAAATGTTTTTATTCCTTTGAAGTTTATTCTTTAACATTTGAATTTTTATTGTTACTAGCTTAAAATTGCTTAAAATAATATAATTTTGAAAATTTAAAAGTTATTCTGCATTTCATTTAAAATTGTAAATTACTGAGCTTTTGAATATAATATATTTTAATTTAAAAACTTTTAAACTTGGATTTTAAATGATTTGAAATTCAAAAGTTTCACTTTGAATGCTTTAAATTGTTTTTATTACTACAAATGGAAAAATGTTTAACTTTAGATTTCACATTTTTTTATTTTATTGACCATGAAAAATTTTCGAGAACTCAGAAATGACCAGAAATTTCATTCTTCGAATAAAACTCTGAATATCTAGCCCAACATTTCTGGTATCTAAAAATTACCTTAAGTACGGGGGGGGGTAGAAATATTTATTTATTGTTTGTTACGTAATTTAATTACATCCCCTTAGATATATTGAGTGTTTAATTAGTGATTTTGTTAATTTGAACAGGTGTGTCGATGCCGAGCTTCTTGTGTTGATCACTATAATGAGACACATCCTGAGGGATCAATTTGGAATCCAAATTCTTGCACAACGTGCAGTTGCGATACCAGTGGAAGACTCAACTGCAAAGAGACTATTTGCTCGATAGCCTGCAGTAATCCCGAACCCCCTAAGCCTGGCAATTGCTGTCCCATTTGTCCAATCACGGTGAGTAATGTGTCCGGTACCTTGTTCAATGTACACGTTCTCAAATGCTTGACCAACAGCATCAGTCCTATTTCCTCAGTTTGTTCACCTTCCAACATCACATTTCTCCTTCAAGTCCTATAACCTTGTTTGTCACCGAATTTGCCCTATTGATCAAATATATCCCTAAATCTGGGTGAATGAAACGAAAATTTCTATCTATAAATAAGTATTTATTTCACTTTTGATCCATCGATTTCCCCTATTTCCCCTATTGAGAAAATATATTCCTAAATATGAGTTAACGAAACGAAATTATGTATCTATCAATAAGTATTTAACCTTTCCACTATTAATTTCCTCCATTTTCCCCTATTTCCTCAATCGATCAAATATATCACGGAAACTGAAATTGATAAAACGGAATTTCGTAACTGTAAATAAATGTTTATTTAACTTTCCCCTATCGATTTCTCCTATTCTTTCGTATTTTCCCTTGCGATCAATATATCCCTGAATATAAGTTAATGAAACGGAATTTTGAATATATAAATAAGTATTTATTTCAATTTTCCCCTATCCAGTTCCCCTATTTCCCCTATAGATCAAATATACCTCTAAATCTGAGTTAAATAAACGGAATTTTGTATCGGTAAATAAGTATTTCACTTTTCCCATATCGATTTCCCCTATATCCCCTATCGATCAAATATATCACTAAAACTGAAATTGATGAAACGGAATTTCGTAACTATAAATAAATATTTATTTAAATTCCCCCTTATCGCTTTCCCCTATATTTCTCTATTTCCCCTATATCCCCTATCGATAAAATATATTCCTAAATATGAGTTAATGAAGCGGAATTTTGTATCTGTAAATAAGTATTTATTTCACTTTTCCCAAATCGATTTCCCCTATTTCCCCTATCGTTGAAATATATCCCTGAAATTGACTTGATGAAACGGAATTTCGTAACTATAAATAAATGTTTATTTAAATTTCCCCCTATCGTATTCCCCATATCGATTTCTCCTATATTTATCTATTTCCCCTATATCCTCTATCGATAAAATATATTCCTAAATATAAGTTAATGAAACGGAACTTTGTATCTGTAAATAAGTATTTATTTCACTTTTCCCATATCGATTTCCCCTATTTCCCCTATCAATCAAATATATCACTGAAACTGAAATTGATGAAACGGAATTTCGTAACTATAAATAAATATTTATGTAAATTTCCCCCTATCGATTTCCCCTATTTCCCCTATCGTTCAAATATATCCCTGAAATTGACTTGATAAAACGGAATTTCGTAACTATAAATAAATACTTATTTAAATTTTCCCCTATCGATTTCCCCATATCGATTTCCCCTATATTTCTCTATTTCCCCTATTTCCCCTATCGTTCAAATATATCCCTGAAACTGAAATTGATGAAACGGAATTTCGTAACTATAAATAAATATTTATTTAAATTTCCCCCTAAGTATTTCGCCTATATTTCTCTATTTCCCCTATATCCCTTATCGATAAAATATGTTCCTGATTATGAGTTAACGAAACGAAATTTTGTATCTGTAAAAAAGTACTTAACCTTTCCACTGTCGATTTCCTTCATTTTCCCCTATTTCCCCTATCGATCAAATATACCCCTAAATCTGAGTTAATGAAGCGGAATTTTTAATAAGTAAAAAAGTATTTATTTCACTTTCCTTCTATCTATTTCCCCTATTTCCCATATAGAACAAACATATCCCTGAATCTGTGTTAATGAAGGGAAATTTTTTATCTATAAATAAGTATTTATTTAATTTTTTCCAAATAGATTTCCTCTACTTTCCACTATTTTCCCTAAAGGTGAAATATACCGGTAAATCTTAGTGGATTAAACGAAATTTTGTATCTAGAAATACGTATTTATTATACTTTTGGTCCATCGATTTCCTTAATTTCTTTTATCGATAAAATATATTCATAAATCTGAGTTATTGAAACGGAATGTTTTCACAGTAAATAAGTATTTATTTAAGTTTTCCACTGTTGATTTCCTCTATTGCCCCTATTTCCCCTATCGATAAAATATATTCCTAAATTTGAGTTAACGAAACCAAGTTTTGTATATTTATATAAGTATTTAACCTTTCCACTATCGATTTCCTCCATTTCCCCCTATTTCCCCTATTTCCACAATCGATAAAATATATCCCTGAAACTGACTTAATGTAACAGAATTTCATAACTATAAATAAATATTTATTTAACTTTCCCCTATCGATTTCTCCTATTCTTCCCTATCTTACCTTGCGATCAATATATCCCTGAATATGAGTTAATGAAACGGAATTTTTAATATATAAATAAGTATTTATTTCACTTTTCCCCTATTTTCCCTATATGTCAAATATACCCCTAAATCTGAGTTAATGAAACGAAATTATCTATCTATAAATACGTATTTATTATGCTTTTGGTCCATCGATTTCCCCTATTCCCCCTATCGATAAAATATATGCCTAAATATGAGTTAATGAAACGGAATTTTGTATCTATAAATAAGTAATCTTTCCACTATCGATTTCCTCTATTTTCCCCTATTTCCTGAATAGATCAAATATATCCCTGAACCTGACTTGATGAAATGGAATTTCGTAACTATAAATAAATATTTATTTAAATTTCCCCCTATATATTTCCCCTATATTTTACTGTTTCCCCTATATCCCCTATCGATAAAATATACTCGTAAGTATGAGTTAACGAAACGGAATTTTGTATTTTTAAATAAGTATTTAACCTTTCCACTATCGATTTCCTCAATTTTCCCCTATTTCCCCTATTGATAAAAGATACCCCTAAATCTAAGTTAATGAAACGGAATTGTGTATCTATAATTAAGTATTTATTTAAATTGTCACCTATCAATTTCCCCTATTTCAACCTATTTCCCCAATCGATAAAATATATTCCTGAAACTGACTAAATGAAACAGAATCTCGTAACTGTAAATAAATGTTTATTTAACACTCCCCTATCGATTTCTCCTATTTTTCCCTATTTTCCTTTGCGATCAATATATCCCTGAATATAAGATAATGAAACGGAATTTTTAATATATAAATAAGTACTTATTTCAATTTTCCCCTATCCAGTTCCCCTATTTCCCTTATAGATCAAATATATCTATGAATCTCAGTTAAAGAAGGGAAATTTTTTGTCTATAAATAAGTATTTATTTAAGTTTTCCCTAATATATTTTAACTATTTTCCCCTATTTCCCCTAAGGGTCAAACATACCCCTAAATCTGAGAGGATAAAACGAAATGTTGTATCTATAAATACGTATTTATGATACTTTGGATCCATCAATTTCCCCTATTTTCCCTATATATAAAATATATTCATAAATCTGAGTTAATGAAACGGAATGTTTTAACAGTAAATAAGTATTTAATTAACTTTTCCACTATCGATTTCCTCCATTTTCTCCTATTTCCCCTATCGATCAAATATGCCTCTAAATCTGAGTTATTGAAAGGAGATTTTGTATCGGTAAATAAGTATTTATTTCACTTTTCCCATATCGATTTCCCCTATTTCCCCTATCGACCAAATATATCCCTAAATCTGAGTTAATGAAAGTGAATGGTGTATCTAGAATTAAGTATTTATTTAAATTGTCTCCTATCAATTTCCCCTATTTCACCCTATTTCCCCAATCGATAAAATATATCCCTGAAACGGACTTAATGAAACAGAATATCGTAACTATAAATAAACGTTTATTTAACTTTTCCCTATCAATTTCTCATATTCTTCCCTATTTTCCCTTGCGATCAATATATCCCTAAATATGAGTTAATGAAACGGAATTTTTAATATATAAATAAGTATTTATTTCTCTTTCCCCGTCTATTTCCCCTATTTCCCCTATCGATAAAATATATCCCTAAATCTGAGTAAATGAATAGAAATTTTTTATCTATAAATAAGTATTTATTACAGTTTTGGTCCATAGATTTCCCCTATTTTCCCCATCGATAAAACATTCATAAATCTGAGTTAATGAAACGGAATGTTTTAACAGTAATTAATTCTTTATTTAACTTTTCCACTATCGAATTCTTCTATTTTCTCCTATTTTCCCTATCGATCAAATATATCCTTAAATCTGAGTTAATGAAATGGAATTTGGAATATATAAATAAGTATTTATTTCACTTTACCCCTATCTATTGCCCCTATTTTCCCCCATTTTCCCTATATAATAAATATATCCCTGAATGATTTAATGAAGCAGAAGTTTGTATCTGTAAATAAGTATTCATTTAACTTTTCCCCAATCGATTTCCCCTATTTGCCCCTATTTCCCCTATCGGTCAAATATACCCCTAAATCTGAGTTAATGAAACGAAGTTTTTATCTATATTTAAGTATATATTTTTTTATTTTGTCATCGATTTCCCCTATTTTCCCCTAGTCCTCCTATCGATAAAATATAGCGCTAAATCTGAGTTGATGAAACGGAATTTTGTGACTATATATAAATATTTATTTAACTGAAAAAACTTCAGGAATGCCACGTAGTCACTTTTTTATCATATCATGATTTACTCCATTTTTTAAGATAAAGTCACTAAAATAAATTTTTCGACTGAAAAATCATTTTAGTCACTTTTCTTTCAATAAATTAACCAATCGGTAAATCTCTGTTGAACTCAAAACTATTTTTTAGAATGTTTAAAATACCTAAGATCTTTAATATCCTTCCAAAACCCTTGCAATCATTCTATTTCTGAATGTTGTTTAATTATGTGGAAATATTTTACAGTATTTTTCAAGGTTCCGAGAAATTCCAAGGAATTTTCAGGAGCTTTAAGAAATTTTAAGGAATTTCAAAATATCCCAAAGCATTTTTAAGATATGAGGGTATTTTTTTTAAATTCCATGAAATTTTAAAAAGTTTTAAGGAATTTAAAAAGATTGTAAAGAATTTGAAATATTGAAAGGTATTTTAAAATATTCAAGAGAATTTTTTAAGATTTAAAAAATTTGAAAGGATTCCAAAGGACTTGAAATATTCTAGGGTATTTTTGGAAATTCCAAGGAATTTACCAGAGCTTTAAAAAGTTTCTAGAGATTTGAATATGCTTGAAAGAATTTCCAAGCGATACAGTAACAGATTTCAACAGATCAAAAAGTATTTAAAATAATTTAGAGTATTTTTAATATAATTAAATAAAATAAAATGATTTAAAGGTATTTTTACGGATTTTAAAGATTTCAGGGTATTTAAAGATTCTTAGGAATTGTCAAGAGCTTCAAAAAGGTTCAAAGGATTTTAAAAATGTGAGAAATATTTTCAAAGATTTCAAATGACTTAATTTATTTTAGCGTATTTCAATAAAATTTTAAGTTTTACCTAAAAATCCTGAAGGTTATGAAATATGTTAAGGTTATTTAAAACATTCCGAGTAATTTTAATTCATTCTAGTAATAGAAAGCATTTTAAATAGAATAAGGTATTTTAAAAGATCTCAAGAACATTTTAACAGGTTTTAATAATTTGAAGGTATTTTAAAGGATTTTTAAGATTTCGGGGTATTTTAAAAAATTCCAAAATTATTTCAAGAACTTTAAAAATTTCAAGGGATTTAAAGCTTTAAACGTTTTAAGGGATTTGAAAATATTATAAAGGTTATAAAATATTTTAAGATAATTTAAAATATTACAATATTTGTTTAAAAGATTTCAATAATTTGAAGGAATCCCCAGGATTTTAAAGATTTTAGGGTATTTGTGAAAATTCTAAGGAATTTTAAAAAGCTTTAAAAAAGTTTTAAGGGATTTAAAAATATTGCAAAGAATTTGGAATAATGAAAGGTATTTTAAAATATTGCACAAAGTTTTAAATTTATTTCATTTATTTTAAAGGTTTCTAAACGATTTTATTGATTTTAGGGTATTTTGAGAAATTGCAAGGAATTTTCAAAAACTTTCAATATTTCCTACAGATTTACAAATATTGTAAAATATTTGAAATATTTTAAGATATTTTAGAAGATTCCAAGAAATTTTTAATATATTTCATCAATTTGAAGGGATTAAGGCAAATTTTTGAGATATAAGGATATTTTAAAAAATTTCCGGGAATTTTCAAGAGTCTTAATGAGTTTTAAGGAATTTAAAATTATTTCAAAGGATTTAAAATATTTTTATTTATATTTTCTGAAGCTTTCAAAACTTCCAATGGGTGTTAAAATATTTTTAAGTATTTGAAATATTTTGGGGTATTTTTAATATATTTCAATAATTAAAAGTGATTTGAAATCATTTTAAAGTTTTTTAGGTACTTTAAAAATTCTAAGAAATTTTTCAGAGCTTTCACAAAGGTTCAAAGGATTTTAAAAATTTTAGGGAATTTAAAATAATTCCAAGAAATTTTCCGGAGCTTTTCCAAATTTGTAAGCTCATCCAAATTCAAATGATCTTAACACGGTTCTTTTAAATATTCCAATAAATTTTTTATAGATTTCAATTAATCGAAGGGATTTCAAAGAATCCTGAAGGTTTTAGATTTTTTTTTTTAAATTGCAAGAAATTTTCAAGAGATCTATAAAGTTTCAAGGGACTTAAAAATAATGATTTTAAAGAATTTTATAGATTTTAGGATATTTTTTAAATCCTGAAGTATTTTTTGATTTTTAAAAAGTTTCGAGGAATCTCAAAATATTGTAAAGGATTACAAATTTTTGTAAGGTATTCAAAAATATTTGAAACGATAAGAAAGGATTTCAAAGATTTCAGGATTCGAAATCTTCTGATTACTATTAATTAAAATTATATGGAAAATTATTATTTGGAAAATAGTGCAAATTATAAAATTTATTAATTTATCATCACGCACGTACAATTTCCAATATAAATTTCCAAACCAAAAAAGTCAATTTTTTACAAAACAGTTGATTTTTCAACCTGAGAATTTCAATTTTGAAAAAAGTTCATTTTCAACAAATTACATAAATTTTTAATTAAAAAGTTTGAACAATGTATGTAATTTTAGTCCAAATTTTATTTTATTTTTCTTTAGCTTATATTATTTCTTTCCTATACTTTTTTGACTAAATAGTTAAGTTTTAAAAATAAAAAGATAAATTTTTATTTTTTTTATTTTATGTTTTTCTACAAAACAATTAAATTTTTAACCCGAGGATATGAATTTTTGACGAATTAAAAAAATTTTTAACTAAAGAGTTTGAACAATGGACGTAATCTAAGTTTAAATGTTTACTTTATTTTTGTTTGTCTTTAAAAAATATTAACCAAATAGTTAAATTATTATATTACAAAAAAAATGTTACCGAAAATCGAATAGTTAAATTTATGTTTAGCACAATTAAGTTTCAATTTTTTAAAAATTTAAACAGTTGCATTTTTAATAAAAAGTTAAATTTTAATTATTCAGTTAATTTTTCAATAAAATAATTAAATTTTCACTAAAAAATGTAATTAAACAAAAATTTCAACTAAAATTATAAATCTACAAATATGAATATCCAACAAAAAATGTAATATTTGATACTTCAAAAAAAAAATTTAATTTAAAATAAAAAGCGGATGAAATTAACCGATAAAGATGAACATTTTAACCAGAAAGACAAATTTTTAACAAAAAAAGTACATTTTTAATTGCAAGGAATTTTCAAGAGATCTAAAAAGGTTTAAAAGGACTTGAAAAGATTGATTTAAAAGGATTTTAAAAATTGAATAGATAAATTTTTTGTTAAAATATTATCTTTTTATTTTCAAAACTTAACTATTTAGTTGAAACAGTTTAGAAAAAAGATATAAACTAAACATAAATAAAATAAAATTGGGAGTAACATCCCACTGTTTTGTAGAAAATTCGATTTTTTGGCATGGAAATGTTACAATTTTGTAGAAAGTTTAGCTAACTGGTGAACATTTCCATGAAATTGTACGTGCTTCACGATAAATTAATAAGTTTTGTAATTCGCACTATTTTTTAAATTATAATTTTCCACACCTTAAACAAATTTTAAATCCTTTAAAATATTTTGAGATTCCCTGAAACTTTTTAAAGCTAAAAAAAATTCTTCGGGATTTTAATAATATCCTAAAATCTATAAAATTCTTTTAAATCAATATTTTCAAGTCCCTTTAAAACTTTGTAGATCTCTTCAAAATTCCTTGCAATTAAAAATTAACTTCTTTTGTTAAAAATTTGTCTTTCTGGTTAAAAGGTTTATCTTTATTGGTTAATTCTAACCGCTTTTTATTTTAAATGAAAGTTTTTTTATTGAAGTATCAGATATTACATTTTTTGTTGGAAATTCATCTTTTTAGATTGAAAATTCAACTCAATGGTTCAAAGTTGAACTACTTTTTAAAATATCATTCTTTTGGTTGGTAATTTATAACTTCACTTGAAATTTTTGTTTAATTAAATTTTTTACTGAAAATTTAATTATTTTATTAAAAATTAACTGATTGATTGAAATTTGGCTTTTTTATTAAACATTCAACTGTTTAAATTTTTTAATAATTGAAACTTAAGTCTGTTAAACAAAAAATTTAACTATTCGACTTTCCATTCAATTTTTGTTTAAACTTAATAATTCAACTATTAAGTTAATATTTTTTAGAAACGAACAAAAATAATGTGAACATTTGAACTAAGATCACATCCATTGTTCAAACTCTTTAGTTAAAAATTTATTGAATTCGTTAAAAATTCATATCCTCGGGTTGAAAATTTGATTGTTTTATATGAAATTTGAATGAGCTTACAATTTTTGAAAAGCTCCAGAAACTTTCTTGGAATTTTGTTCAATTCCCTAAAATATTGAAAATCCTCTAAACCTTGTGAAAGCTCTGGAAATTTTTTTTTTAATTTTCAAAGTACCTAAAAATGTTAAAAAACATTTCAAATCACTTTTAATTATTAAAATATATTGAAATACCCCGAGAGATTTCAAATACTTTAAAATATTTTAACATCCATTAAATGTTTTTAAAGCTTCAGAAAATTCATTGGAATTTTCAAAAATACTACCAACTCTCAAAAATTCTTATAGGACCATGGCATCTTTTAAAATACCTCAAAATATTTAAAATACTTTTAAATAATTTTAAATTCCTCAAAGCCCCTTAAGGCTCTTGAAACTTTCCTGAAATTTTTTAAAATATCCTTATATCTCAACAATCCGCTTAAATCCCTTCAAATCTTCTAAAATATCTTAAAATATTTCAAACTCTTTTCAATCTTTTTAAATCCCTTAAAATTTTTTTTAAGCTTTTGTAAATTCCTTGGAATTTTTTTAAATACCCCAAAATCTTTAAACTCGTGGGGATTTCTTAAAATTATTGAAATCTTTTAAATAAATTTTGGAATATTTTAAAATACCTTAAAATATTTTAAAACCTTTACAATATCCCTTAAAATTTCTTGAACTATTTTCAATTGAAAAAATTTTTTAAACAGTTCAATTTTGAACCAAGTATTTTAATTTTCTACCAAATGCTTGAATTTTTAATCCAAAAAGGCGAATTTTCTACAAAACAGTCGAATTTTTAAGCCGAGGATATGATTTTTTAACGAATTAAATGAATTTTCAACTCAAGAGTTTGAACAATGGATGTGACCTTAGTTCAAATTTTTACTTTATTTTTGTTTTCGCCTCTAAAAAGTATTCACTAAATAGTTGAATTATTAAATTAAAAAGACAACGTTTTTTCAGAAAAATTGATCAGGTTAATTTTTATTTAACAGAATTAGGTTTCCATTAAAAATAACTTTTTGTTTAAATCAGTTGAATTTTGAATAAAATAATTAAATGTACAGTAAAAAAAATTAATGAAAAAAATTTCTACAAAATTATCAATCGTCAACCAAAAAATGAACTTTTAAGATGTAGTTCAATTTTCAATCGAAAAAGATGAATTTTCAACAAAAAATGTAATATTTGATACCTCAACAAAAATATTTTATTTTAAAATAAAAAGCGGTGGGCTATATGTGAAAAAAGTTCGAAAAGCTTTTACCTGCTCGAATTTCATAAAGCTTTTTTATGACGATACTAAAAATTTCGCTTTAGCAAACTCAGCATGAAACCTAGTGCCTATACTAAAAATCCCATAAATTAGTCTTTAAATAAAAATTGTGGCGAAAAAAAAATTTTAGTGCTGGTATTCCCGTTGGGTCTTTACAGCTTTACTAAGCATCGATAATGTCGAATTCTCTTCCAAAACAGAATAATTTTTAACCGTACTGTAAAATTTTTAACTAAAAAATGAGATTTCAACAAAAAACTTGAATTTTTAAATAAATAGTTGAATTTTCAACAAAATAGATAAATTTTTAAACGAATAGTTGAATTTTTATTTGAAGAAGATTAATTTTCTACCAAAAAAGGAGAATTTTCACAAATTAAATAAATTTTTAACTAAATAATTTAAACAGTGGATGTAATGTTAGTTGAATTTTCTAACTAAAAAACTATTTTATCAAAAATAATTTTCATTACAGAAGATAAATTTTTTACCACAAAAGATGATTTTTGAACGAGTCAAATAAATTTTTGATCAAATAGTTGAATTTTCAAGAAAATACACAATATTCAATTAAATAGTTCAATTTTCAAACAAGAAGATTCCTTTTGTACCAAAAAGACAAATTTTTAATAAATTAAATAAATTTCTAACTAAACTGTTTAAAGGATTTATGAAATGTCTGTTGAAATTTTATTTAATTAATCTGTAGTTTAGATATTTTTGTTTTCCAACACTTTAAACTAAATAGTTGGATTTTTCAACTAAAAAATATCCACTTTTAATCAAAAATGTATCAGTTAAGTTTTTATTTAAGAGAATTAATTATCAGTAAAAAAACGAATTTTCTACTAAGCAGTTTAATTTTGTACTATATAGTCGAATTTGCTGCCGAATAGTTAAAGTTTTAATAAAAAAGAAGCATTTTTAATACAGAAGATTATTTTTTACTAACAAATTATTAAATTTTGCACAAAGAAGTAGAATTTAATAAAAGTTAATTTTCTACCAAGAAATATTAATTCTCAACAAAATAGACAACTTTTTCAACCGAAATGGATTATTTTTAACCAGAGCGTAGCATTTTTTACTAAAAATTTGAGATGTCTACAGAAATAGTTAAATTTTCAAACCAAAAAATATGAATTCATAATCAAAAATTTAATAGTAGACATTCGGACTACAGATAAGCAGGGGGGCTGTTATTATTATTTTATTACTTATTTTATTTATTATATATCTTTTTATTATTTATTATTTAATTTAGAATTTTAATAGCTTTGAATTTGGTCAGTTCAATTCAGTTTTCAATATTAAATTGTCAAATTTGAATCGCTTTGTAATTAGAATTTTTCACATTCAAAAGTTTTCAATGTTTAATTATTTCATTTTGAAACCACAATATTTCAGTTTTAATTTCAAATAATTATTCAAAATGGCAAGACCATTTTTCTATTAAATATTCTAAGATTTCATATCAAAAGGCTTAATATAGTTTATAATAATAGTTAATAGTTAGTTAATAGTTAGTTTTTAATTTGATTATTTTCGATTTAGATATAAAACAATTTCGAACTGTAATTTTGTAATTGTAATTTAATTATATATTTAATTTAAATTTAAATTTAAATTATAAATTTAAATTATATTTAAATTTAATTCAAAATTTTAATTTAATTTTTAATTAAAATTTTTAATTTAAATTTAATTATATATTTAATTTGTAATTTCAGTTGAAGATTTAAACAAATAAATAACTTCAAATTGAAAATATTTTATCAGAAAATTTAAAGAATGAATTATAGTTTCTAAAGGAATATTTAAAAATCAAAAAATTAAAAATTGGGTTTAAAATAAAAAAAGTTTAAAATTAAACTATGTAACTGAAATTGAAACAGCTGTAATCGAATAAAAAATACAATTTTCCTTTCCATAGGTTTTAATTTTGCAACTAAATGCCAAAATTATTAATTTTCAAACGATTTAAATTTACTTGAAATAATTGAAATTTTAAAGGATAGGATTCTGAAAAAGTTTTAATATTCAAATTTTTGGTCGACTATAAATTTTTTTAGTTTTAAATGATGTTTGCATTCGTTTAAGTTTCAAGGTTCTGGAGTTTTTTTTCGTTTTTAATGTTTTCCATTTTAAATTACTATTTAGTTTGAAAGTTTTTTTTAGTATATTTCAATTAATTATTTGATTTTATAAAAATTTGTCTAATCAGCTTTAATGTCAAATTATAATTTTCTTATGCAATAAAAACTTGAAATTCTAGAATTTCAGAAGCTCTTACTTTAAAAGATTTAATTTATTTTTAAATATTAAATTTTCAAATAGTGATCGATCATGAATTTATAATTTGACCGAGAATTTTACAAGTTTGTAGAAAAAAAAATCCGTTTATTTTTTATTTTAACCGTTTTTTAAATAATTAGTTAAATTGTGATCTTTTTAAATTATAATATCATTCAGTTTAGAATATGAACTTCAAAACTCTTTCATTTAAAAAATTTTCCATTTCATATTTTTAAGCGTTCATTTAAATAAAAAGACTTTTAAAATGTAATTTTAAAGACTTAAACAATTATTAAATATTAAAAGCGTTTAACATCGAAGATTCCTTATAAAAAAAAATTTAGTTGAAAAACTGGGTAAATAAATTAATTAATGATTTTGAAAATTGAATTGTAGTTTAAGGTTTAAAAAGTAAATAATAATTGATTGTGCAAAACGATTCAGTATTATTTCACAATTTTAGAATTTCCAGATTTCTTCGTCAAAAATTAAACTGTTTCAAGTCGAAAATTTATAAATTATTGTTAATTTTAAAATAACTTCAAAATAATATATTTATAATTAAAGGCTCTTATTAAAATTCAGTCAATCACTTAAATGTGGATTATGGCAGATTTCGAACAAAAAATTTAGAAGCTTTTTAAAAATTTTAACAGGCTGCAAAATAATAATAAATTTTTTAAAGATATTATTAGGAAAACTGAAAATAATTTTTTATTTTGAAAAATTATTTAAATTCGAATAATTTTAAAAGATATTCAGAAGTTGTGAAAAACTTTTAATAATATTTCTAAATTTGAGAAAATTTAAAACAACATTTTTTTACTAAAACAGATGAATTCATAATCCAAAATTTAATAGCACAATTTTCATTTTTTAAATTTTACGTAATACATGTTAGGCTAGAAAATTAGAAATTTGGATTAAAAAAATTTAATTTTCTAATAAAATTTTTGATTTCGAAATTGAATTTATTTATATTTTTAACAATATATTTTTAACAAAAAATGTAAGATTTCTACAGAAAGAGATAAATTTTGAAACCAAAATAAATATTTAAATTTTTTAACAAATTTTTTAATCTTTTTGCTTACTAAAAAAGTTAATTTTGTATTAAACTTTTTGATTTCGAAATTGAATTTGTTTATATTTTTAACAAAAATCTGTGAGAGTTCTGCAGAAAGAGATAAATTTTTAAACCAAAATAAATAGTTTATATTGTTAGCAGAAATATGAATTTTAAACTCAGAAAAATAACTTTCTACCAAAAAAGATGAATTCTAATAATAAATAAATAGAAAAATAATAAATTTTAAAATTACATCATATAATAAACAAATAAAAATAATAAATTCCGAGCTAGAAGAGGAAATTTTTAAATATAATTAATTCTAATTCTAAGTTGAAGCGGGATATTTTCAACAACAAAAAATAAAATTATGAGTTGGAACTGGAAAATTCATAAATAGTTGAAACGGAAATTTTTCGAAAAGTATTAAAATTCCGGATTTGATCAAGGAAGTTTCAATTTTTAACGAATTCTGAGTTGGAACTGAAATTTATTCAGAAGAATAACAATTATTATTGGAAAATTGCATTTTTCAAACAAAATTATTATTCTCTATTTAAAAAAGGTATTTTCGGAACAATTGAAATTATGAAGTGAAGCAGAGAATTTTAGACAAAAATTATAATTCACACAATTAGTTAAAATGGAGAATTTTCGAAAAGAATTAAAATTCCGCCTTTAAACAGGGAATTTTCCATTTTATATTTTTCAAACTGAGACTCAATTCTTAAATTCTGCAATTTATTAATGTTATAAATTTGTAATTTGCTAGTGTAACTGCAGTTAATTTAAAATGTTTATAATTTTTTTATTTTAATAAAACAGCCATCCTGTGAATTCAAAATAAAATTATTAGCATTGCATGGCTTCGATTTAGAAAATATACAATTTAACTCCTTTTTCAGAAGCCTTCAATTCGAAATTATAAAATTTTAATTATTATTACATCATTTTAAAACATAATGTTAAAACATTGGTTTTATAATATGTGTGAACAAAATTTGGGTTTCGCAAAGAGAGTTAATTTTTTTCTATACCGGGAGAAATCACAAATGTTTTCCGGGATACGAAAATTTAAAAAATAGTGACCACAATACAAAATTCAATAATTGAAGAATTTCGTGACACTTTTTTACGCTTTTTTCCAAATTTGTGACAATATTTATACTATTTTTATCTACTGCAAGTCCAAGCCCTGCATTTTAAAAATTTATCATGAATTTTTAACTTTAATTAAAGTCGATAAATGATAAACTCTTGTGCTCTGTTCCAAAAAAAATCTGATCTTGTTTAGTCTGTCTGAATTTCATTTGTACATACATACATCTGATGCTTTTAATTAACCAAGCTCATATTTATTCATGCTAGGATCGAGACGATTCCGAAACATTTATACATCTTTGATTCATGCATATTTCATTACTTGAATTTTCATCTTATTAATTATTCCTAAATATTTCTGAGCCATATTTCTGGCTCATGCAGAAATTATGTAGAATTGTTTTCTGCTCTTTGAACTCCTCACCCATTGTGCCCCAAACTTCCATTTCCGGACAAAGAAAATCCGCATTTTTTTCGAAATTCAAACAGCAAAAATAAATTGGAAAATCATAGTAGTTTAAGAAATGTGAACGCCTGATTGAAACTTTATAAATTATTTTCAATTTTAAAATAACTTAAAAATATTATATTCATAATTATTATTTATGAATTATTAATGTATTTATTTTTAAATATTAAATAATTAATTCATCAACTTAAGTGTATTCTTCTTAATTTAATAATGATTAGTTTCACGTTTATTAAATTTCAAATAATGTTTCAGTCTAAAATTTGAAATTTTTCAATTAAGAAATATGTTTGACTGTTCATTTAAAAGAAAACAAATATCAAAAACTAAAAAAAATAATAAACTTTGAACTTTACAATTTCAAGTGCTTTATTTGAAAACTTTTAATTTGTATGTCAAATTTTTAAATTTTGATGTATAAATATATTTTAAATCTAATTGAATACAAAATATAGATTTTTGCAGATTTATAACAAACAATTTAGAAACTTTTTACGAACTGTAAAACTGCTTCAAAAGAATAAAAAAAGTTTTCTCAAGATTCCTAGAAAAATCGAAAACGATATTTTTATTTTAAAATATTAATATTAAGAAAATATTTAAAAAGATTAAAAGAAATTTCCAATATTGTCAAGAATGAATCTGGAAGGTTCTAAGGAAATATTTATAATTTTTTAAGAGTTTTTAAACGTTTTAGGAAACATTTTAGAAAAAAATTTAATAACTTTTAAAAATCTTAAAAGTTCTGCAAAAATTTCAAAAATAATTAAGAATTTGAAAAAATGTAAAACCATATGCAGATTTTTCAAAATTTGGACATAAAATTTGCAGGTTTGCAAATTCGCTCAAACTTTCTACGTAAGATTAAAAAATTTTCCTAAAACGACGTATT
Source organism: Druon quercuslanigerum (assembly GCA_010014905.2). Taxonomy (NCBI): domain Eukaryota; kingdom Metazoa; phylum Arthropoda; class Insecta; order Hymenoptera; family Cynipidae; genus Druon; species Druon quercuslanigerum. The sequence goes on from JAAAKG020019097.1 coordinate 19,932, forward strand.
TTTTGGTTGCAAATTGAACTATTTTGTGAAAATTTCGTCTTTTTGGGTTAAAAATTTAGTTTTTTTTAGGGAAAACTATTTTTTTCTGAAAATGTATCCTTTTGATTTAAAATTTAATTTTTTTTATTAGAAATAATGCATCTTTCTCAGATTCAAAATCAAGTTTTATGTTGAAATTTAAACTATTTCTCAGAATATGTGCTTTTTGTTTAAAATTCGTATCTTTGTGTTGAAAAGTCAATTGAAATCTTTTTTGATAAAAGTTCAAGTTTTTTTTTTTGAAATTTCTCTTTTTAATTTAAAAATTTAGCTGTTTTAGTGGAATATTTATTTTTCCTTAACAAAAATACAAATTTTCGTTTACAAATTTGAAAATCTTGTTAAAAATTCGACTATTTAGGAGAAATTAAACATTAAACTCTACACATGAAAAGTCTACACATTAAATATTAAGTCGAAAAAGTCTACACATTAAACTCTACACATTAA
>JAAAKG020019108.1:0-20419 GCA_010014905.2 Druon quercuslanigerum
CCGCCCACCACTAAGAAGAAGGAGAGAGGGGGAGGAAGGGGGGAGGGGGAGTGTGGGGGGGGGGGGGGGGGGGGGGGGCGGGGGGCTGACTCGATTTCCGTAAAAATCAACATTATTCAAAATTCTTTTTATGAACTTCTTTAGTTTTAAATGCGCTCTGTAGCTCCATTAAAATTTTTTTGTGCCAATTAACAAACGAAAATACAAATTGGTGGGGGGACTGGTGCAAAGCTAATGTTGAAATCCCGATTATGCACTAATAATCACATTTAACTGGCAAAACATATTCCACTCTAAATGCGCTCCATTGCACCACCAGTAATTTTTCAATCAAATGAAAAATCAGAAAATTATCAAATTCTAAACACCTGAAGCAAGTGATAACTCATGATTACTTAAATCCCCATGTTTTAAGATATCAAATCGCAAAAGAATAATTCGATTCGATTTTAAATGCGCTCTATTGCACCAGCAATTAAAAAAATTGTACTCTAATGGAACACCGGAAAATATATAATCTTCCAGGGGGGTCTGGTGACACGCTTAACGTATCTCGAGTTCTAATTAATATTTTTCAATACTCTTTGGCTAATTTGGAAGCACTTCAAATGCGCTCCATCGCTCGACCAAAAAATTCAATAATGCTCAACTGCAAGTCTGATAACAAAAGCGTCCATTGAGGTGTGGGGGTGCTGGTGACACGCTTAACGTATCTCGAGTTCCAATTAATATTTTTTAATATTCTTTGGCTTATTCCGAAGCACTTCAAATTCGCTCCATCGATCCACCAAAAAATCCATTTGCGCTCAACTGCAAGTACTGATAAGGAAAGAGTGCAATGAGGTGTGGGGGGGCTGGTGACACGCTTCACGTATCTCAAATCCTAATTAATATTTTTCAATATTGTTTGCCGTATTCCGAAGTGGTCGCGCAGAAAATTGCACAAATTGCACTATTCTTTACAAAAGGAGATGTTCGCCATTTCTTAAATTATACATTCTGCCCATGACTACATTCTTAAAAATGTGTCGAAAGATATAACTGCCTGGGGGGGCGTTAGACTTCGATTATATTTTAGAAATTTATCTCAATAGGTAATGCTCTAAAAGTGATGCAGGTATAAACTGAAGGGTGCATACTAAAAAAATACCAAACGTAGTTTGAAAGTGGTATTACATTGGCATTTATTTTCACGAGGGTTATATAACTGTTACGTCACAGCAATAGGATTTATATAATGCTGACTTTTTTACGTTAACTACTAGGCCGAGTATTATAGGTACCTAGTTTTGTTGATTAGAAAAATTCTCATTTTTAAGAAATATAAAATATTACTTTAAACTTGTTCTAATCTTAAATATCATAAAGTTAATTATTGTTTGGAAGAATTATTTATTTGTTTATTTATAAATAATTGAATCTGCGGATTGTGTGCTACGCGTGCGCGACATTAAGATACGATTTTTGTGAAACAAACTGCATTGAAAGGTACGATTTTATCAAATTATTATAAGGACAAATTTTCGGCAAACAATTTTAAGATTTACTATGAATTCAGGTCTTGATATGTTGCACATTTTTTATATTTACGGCATTTACGATACTTTTTTACACGCGTAAATCTTACTTAACTGCTGTATTACAAGTTCAGGTACGTTTCAATCAATAAAAAAATAGAGATGCCTTTAAAATATAATTTATTTAAAAAGAAAATCTATGTGAAATTCACTATTGTACAAAATGGCACAAAAGGTGGTTGCAATCACAGAAAATGAAAATTATGTTTATAAAGATCATGAAGATTGACACATAAATTTAGTTCAAAAATATACAAGTTCACTAATTTACGTCTCGGAGAGCACAGTCCCTCGAGGGCACGGCTAGCAAGGGACCTAGACAAATTCCAGTATTGCCAGAGAAGTAAAGTCGAATACATTCAAAATTTGGAAAATTGGTATCAGGGGGACATGTCTTCAAAATAAAGCATTAAGCAAGTCTAGGTACCGAGGCATAAATTGTAAGAAAGTCACAACTGACCATGCTGGGCAGTCATCGCTAGCGGAGCAGAATTCCAGTGTCTATTTTGGTTCAAAGGCTCGTATACCGTCCTTAATAATCCTTCAAATTCAAAGGTCTTGAGACCAAAAACTTACATTCCTTTCATTCCTCCAGACATTTCCAAAGCAGAGGCAAACAAGCTTATCAATAGTGACAATTTTCAGAAATCAGATGCTACAAAATGAGAATGGCGCAAATTAGTAATATTAGAATCACCGAAATTAATGGAGACGACTCTAGTTACTTCATCCTTCCTTGTATTAAGACTTTAAATTCGACCCATTTTCCACCGGTAGGATGGCAAATTATCATCGCGAATGAGGACCATGTCTCCAAGTTTAATTTGAATGTTACCTGACTTGATCATTTGTTCCGTAGTTAGAGTTGACTCAGGTACTTATTATGCCATCACTGCCAAAAATTCTGTAGCAGAAACTGAATGTGTTGGTAGCGACCGAGTCTGTTTTTCCGAACTTCTCTCAAATCATGTTGAGTCGCTAAATATGGAGCCGAAGAAGTACCGTACGTAACTGTATTTATTCTAAAATGTTGCAGGCCTTGAGAAAAATCTTTCCTTCATAAGATTCGCTGAAAATCGAGCTGTTTCTTGATCATTTTTTCCTGCTGATACATTTGAGTGATATCAGAAGATAGAACAATGTAATGTTAAAAAAATCGTAAAGTTATGCAAAACAAGTCATTTAGAACCACTGGGCCAACCTTTTGTACCTGATTAAAAAATAAACCGAACCTGGTCTCGACACACCCATCAAAGGCAAATCGTACCTTCGTCGTTGTGTTTTCTTCTTTACTGCGTGATGTGGACGAGAATGACAGGCTTTTCAATGTTGACTTCGTCAGAGAAATTAGTTCCATGTTGCCTTGCTTTCCTTAATCCTTCATAAACTCAATGTATTTTTTCCTCAATCCCAAATCCTGGCTTCTTTTGCTTTCCGTGGAGATAAAGCGCTTTTCTGAAATGTAAAGGGATTCTCCGAGTTCATTGACCTTAACGTTAAAGGGCATTGTCAAGACAAATCGCCCATCCTCATCTCGCTCAGTGGTGGTAAGAAAATGTTGTTCCAATTCGTGGATAAGATCAAACTTTGAAAAATTTCTCTTCAATTTATGGTTCTCTTCTCCAAAAATGGTTTAACTTGATTATGCGATTGTTGATTTGTTATTAAATTACATACTGCTTGCCTCGTATACGAAGGGACCTACATGGGACCAGAGACAATCCATCCAAAGGCGAGTTTTTTGCAAAATTGGCTGATTTGTGCGCAGATGTTTTTGACTTACACATATAAGACTCCATAAGAGTCCCGCACCAATTAACAGATCGACAAGACGAGTTTTGGTAAGCAATGGATCCGCAAGAGAAAGACCTTTTGGTATTTCGAAATCATTTCGACGCACGTGAAGCTTTGGAATGTCTTCGGCGATTTCCGACGCTACTAAGCACTTGATATTTCTCGAAAACTTCGTCGAGCATGAGCTATATTTGATATTTGCACAATACTGTGGCACTTTAGTCGCTTTAAATATTCTCGACACCACAGTGTCCGAATTTGACATTTCAAGTTTTAAATGATGAAACAATTTTCGTGTAACAATATTACCCTATGAACAAGAATCAAATAACGCCACTAGTTTGCCACTACTATCTTCGACCCAAATTATGGCTGTACCTAATATGATTTCTTTAAAGGCAAGAGGATTATTTAAATTTGTGAGCACTGCTGATGTCTTGTTTACGAGTTCTGAATGTGGAGCAGGTATTTCGATCCGGCATTACATTGTCTATTACGATTACCAGGAATTAAACAATTAAAACAGATTCCTGGTTTCCTAACTTCATCTATTCTAGATTCAATCGGGAGTGCTCAGAATTTTTCGCAGCTGTATAATGAATGCGACTCTTGTCAAAGAAAACAGATTACTTTCGTCATCGCATCGAATGTAAGACGTTCAGACGACTTTGAATTCGTATTTTTTGCTCGAGTTTTTTTATATTAATAGACTGATTTGTTTCTGTTTTTTTCGACAGAGGTTCTCTCTAAATATTAATAATGAATTTCGAGGAATTGAATCATATCTCAAAACGCAGTCTTCCGAGCTTTATTCGGAGGATTTTGATCACGTTTGGAAAGTAGTCGCTTTTCCCAATCACGTTTTGTAAAGGAGTCTAACTTTGTAATCAGCAAGTGGATAATGACTGTATTAAAGTTCTTAGTGGTTTCGCCTGATTATTTTAATGTTAGTAATTTGTTATTTACATAATCGATTAGTTTCTTAGCGCGAAATACGAAACCTTTGACAATACTGGAAGTTCAGAAAGAGCCGACATGTGAAAGTAGACAAGTGACCGTGAATCTTCAAATCGATCTAAAAGACTTTACCAAGCCAGTTCGTAATTGACATCTGAAATACCTAATGATTTGATAGCCCGAGCAGCCTCTCCTGTCAGTGCATTATCCAAGTAGTGGAATTTTTTTATGTTAGGGAGCGACGTTTTATCGTGAACCATCGTTTTGAAGGAATCGCGAAATTTAACCCAGTTTTTAGAAGACCCATCAAATTTTGGAATTTAAATTGTGGTTAAATTCTAATTTAAAGAATTTGCAAGCAGCAAATTCGCAACGTCACAGAGAGTTTATGATTGAGATTGTTAATCAATACCGATTACGATGTGTCTTTTTTCCGCATTTGTTCAATAAACATTTTAACTTGTGATAATACGTCAAAATACGTGGTTTCAAACTCATCACGTCCTCGTCCTTCTACGACCTCATTTTCCGGCATAGTTAATAATTCAATCTCATTTTGTATTTAAATAAATTGATTGTATAAAGGATCAAATTTATTTAATTAAATAAGCCATGTCCCTACTCCTTGCGTTTTATCGTATGCATCAAATTAATTTTTAAACCTAGTTAGGCTACCTTTAAGTGAAGTTATTTTTCTCATCTACTCTTCTAGCCACATGTTTGCAGTTATAAGGATTCAAGTCGAAGATCAAATAAATTCATGAAAAGGAATAGACTTGGAGACTCATAGTATGAAGTGTAGTCCTCCATCTTCTCTGTCGTCCTCGTTGTACTCTCCATTGTCCGAGAAGTTGATTTTTCCCTTAAGAGATTGTATCAGGGAGATCATGTGAATTTGACGCCCGTGAATTTGATGTTCTCTCAGCTATTCATCGGGAGGGGGGCGCTTAGTTTAAAAAGTGTCAAATAATAGTACACAGTGCAGGCCAAGTTGAAATACTTCACAGGGAGTTCTCGTTGTATTTGGTTTTTGTTTTACAACAAAGTTCACTATTCACTATTTACCGATGAATATGAGCTAGTTCTAATTTAAGTCTCATAGCGTCTTATAAACGCTTTACGGTAAAAAATTGCGTGACACTGAAAGTCTCATAAACTGTTTTTAAACGTTTGGTCATTTTGGTGCATTGTGCAATGTAGGGGTGCGGGATCGTGTTCCAAAATGTCTGAAGTGCGTGCTCCAACGCATCCAATGTTCGAAAATTTGGATACTCTCGTCGCAAGCGACAACCCATCATGTCCCAAAACTTGTTCGATTGTGTTGATGTTGGGGTTCATTGCAGGGTGTTGCAGCAATGCGATGTTCTCCTGTTCAAAAATCCCGCCTCGTAATGACAGCCCTGTTAGCCGGTGCATTATCTTGCATGGAAATGAATGACCTTTGCCTTGCTCTTCAAGGCAGCAAAATCAGCGTCAAAGTTTCGTCGATGTGGCGCCTAGCATTTACATGTCCCTGAGTGATTAGCAGGTGTAATGCAAGATAATGCACCGGCTCTCAGAGACACACACACACACAAATACCGAAGCATACATCTGACCGTGCAACCTCCACGTAGTACGCTTTGGACAACGCTAATGCCGGCGGTAGTGAAAATCAAAATTTTTTTAAGTTTTGGAATCCTTTAAAAAAATCTCAAATATCGAGAAGAAAAGTTTGTTGAAAACAATTTTTTTGTAAATTTCAGCGGTACGCAAGAACGCATGTATACGACGATTGTTTTAACAATTTCAAGAACTGCTGGCCTGGGCAGTTACACAGCAGGGCGTCAGTGTGTGGCACCTGTGGTTCAGTGTGTGGCAGCGTCAACAATGGGTCGCCACCAGTTTACAATAGACTGTTTACGTTCCCAATAACTGATTTAATCACAAGGCTTTGCTAACCTATGATCGTGGTAGAAGCTTGTAGGAAATTTATTCCAGTTTTCAGAACTGCCCTTAAATTTTATGTGTGACAATTGGTTGCTGAGACATCGTCGATCAAACACTAAAGGATCCTTTTTGATTTAAAGTTCGATATCTCAGTGAAAAACGGTTTGCAGAATTTTTTTCTCAAACTATTTGTTAAAATTGCGTTGAACCTACAGTTTCGTAATTTGTTTTCTAAGAGATATCAAGATGAGAAACTTGAAGCTTTAAAATGTTTTTCTAAGACCTTGATACGACCATTTTTTACGTTGATGCAATGTGATGAATTCACAACGTTTTGAATCGAAAAAAATGTCGTTTTCTGCTGTTAACGTTTTAATTCATATGAACATTAACTATTTTCATCTCACTTCAATCCTCTTCAATCCCATGATGATTACTGCTAATAAATTAATTTTTTTTATTCTGTTTAGCTAAGTAGAAACTTTCTCGAACTGCTTATATGGGAGAAGTGTAAAATAAGATCTATAAATTTTGCGACTTACATCAAAATCTAAAATGCACACGACAGCACATGAAAAGCAATGTTGCTTAAAATTAAATACTTATATCGAATTGTCTAATCTTGTCCCAAGTAAAATGCCCCAAGTATGCTATTTGGAAGAAAGATCCTGATAGAATGGCGATTGATGCCGTTATAATTTCTTTACAAGATTGCATATTTCAGGCATTTTTTCTTTCTCAGCAATCTCAAAAACCTTACAGAAATCAGAGACCAGATTGCTCTAATAGTTTTGTTTCGTACGGAAGGTATTTGAACTAAGAGCAATATCATAGCGTCAATAGATATCTCAACTTCATCGTTAGGCAACTTTTTTTTTAAGCATTATGATTCCTGTTTTAAGAGATGCAGGGAATTTAGTAAGAAACGAAAACTCAACCTAATCTGCAGTTCAGTTCTCGAAATTTTAGGTTTCTTGTCTAAATTATTTGAAAATGGGCCAGCAAATAATTAAATAAATCGTCATAGATCAGCGATTTCGTGGCTTGTTTGAACAGAAATGGCGACAGATCCTAAAATTTAAAATTCTTTCAGTGGATCTTGATAATGCGTCCTGCAAAAACAAAGTATGATTTTGCTTGCGACCTTAAGGTTATACACAGCTCCATCACTTTATTACCATCATATGAAGGATTGTCAACGAAACAATAAATTAAGAACGCAAACGTTTGCTCAAATTGAAACTAATAATAGAAATAGGAAACAGCCATACCTGATCTTACCGTACTACCCAAAATACGGAAAAACTGTATAACAAAAAAAAAGTGGGATTTGTTTTCATCGAAACTAAATGCGATTATATAGAGGTGACGCTGTAACCATTTCTAATGAGGTGTGTAAATCTTGACACATGAAAATAATTTTTTTTGTTGGAAGGTATGACTTCATGGAAGTTCTTTTGACACCCACTAGAAAATTTTCAGTTCCAGTGCAAAAGGAATGACTAAATTTCTTTTATGATACGCCCTAATGGCCACCATACTTTTAATTCTGATAGTATTTAATTTCGTGCATTCTGGATAAAAATTAAACAAATATATAAAAAAATTAAATAGGCAGCGAAAACCAAAGTAAAAGTTGTGATCCAGATTTTTTCCAATAAGCAGAGGAAGATGGTTTATAGAGAAATTATTCAAAATAGTGAAGAACACAGATAAGGATTATCTCACAAAATGTTTTAATATATATGAAGCAGAGTCCGCAATCCAGGATTTGAGTAGTGGGGATTCGTCTACGAGAAGCGCCGCTGTTCTCAGTCCTGATGTGCATTCAGATGGAGACGGCGGTTAAATGATCCCCCCCCCCCCCCTACCTTAAAACTCATGTTATAAATTATGCTTTATTCTCAAAGAATATCTCCAAATAATTCAGAAGCTCTTCTCCCTCAAACACTCATCCAGATTTGTCCGAGTCTTACGCACATTTATAAATTATGGCACACATTTGCAAGATTAATTATTTAGGAACGGTTTGAGTATTTTAAAAGACTTTTTCGGGAAATTTCGGTTTCTACCCTTCAGAACAATAATTTTTTTAGTCAAGCTATTTCAAGCGGAGTTATCACGCGGATGGGTGAGTTTCAATCGGAGTTATCACTCGGATGGGTGACTATCTGAAACGTAAAAGAAAAATTTTCATAAGCCCTATACCCGGTAAAGTGGACATATCTTACGGTATATGGATTCATGTTAAAGGACTTAAATAATACGTTAGCGGTAAAGGTGACCCGCGTACAAATCTCTGTTTCGCCGGGATTTCAAAGTACCAAGATATGGTACAATAGTCTTCAAGCGCAGTGTTACGGGACTCAAAACCAAATTTTTAGGTCCTGTTGTGACTGGAAAGACGACTGCAATGAACAACAGTTAGAGGAAGCCATGTCACACGATCAAGCAGCGGCAATTAATATTCTTCCTCAACCTGTTGATGAGTCAGCATCCCTACATGCTCCAGATGTTAATAGTCTAACACAACCAGAGTCAGAAGCAGTGGTTCAGCAATATTATCGATGCTGCTTACTTAAGTACCCAGAGCTAGCAACACGAATGAATTAGCAGAATCCAGCTGATCAAAAACGCTCAATATCTGTAAACAGATTGCTTTCGACTGTTGAAATAGCTGCTATCAAGATGGAAGTGGAACAGCAGCTTCCTACTGATGAACTGTCCTTGGCAGATATGGACAATGAAGACCTCATTAAAGCTAAAGGAATATGTGCTAGATAAAATGAACATCATGTACTAGATGCACTAGAATCACATCGGGATATTAATAACCATCATGTGAACAGCGAGATCCTAGAAAAAGGGAAGCACCTTCGAAGGAATTTTTATCATGCTTTACTAGAGTTCAGACATTTAGAACGAACCCAACGGCATTCTATGGCCAATATTCACATCACAAATGATCAGCGAGAACTAATAGGACACCTAAATAGCCAGTGTTTACCTATGCTTTTCAACGCAACACGTCATGCGTGCAAGGTGCAAAATATTTATACTGTGCAGCTTTGGCAACCGTTGAAACGTTGAGCCACATAACTAGGCCTACAATGCAGTCTTCGCTCCAAGGAGGGATTGAAATCCACCATGGAAGGTCTGGTTGGATCTGGATGTGAGCAAAGTAAGATGGAAATTGGAATATCTTGGATGATACTATAGACTCTCAAAGGCAGAGATTTAATGAGACATCCCAGATACAAAATTTTAAAAAAATTGCAGTATTTGCACCCATTGATTAAAAATTATATCAGACTAACGTTGTGGGAGATGCATATACGCAATAAATATGTAGAAGGCGCAAAAAAAATGTTTTAGGTGAGCATGATCATTACGTGTTACGAAAAAAAGCATGAGTATCTAAGAAATATCAATACCACAGGTCTTGTCAAAGAACTTATCGAGAAAACGAGTCTTCTCCATTAGTAAATTTAAAAAAAAGAAATTCTTATATCACCTAATATGTCCGACAATCCAGTGATACACGTATTTATATTATTTATGATGGAGAATTTGTTCAGAAATAGAAAAGCTGTATGGTATTTGAGTATCTTAGAGAATTTATGTGTATGCTTCCCATGCTTCACTTTTGTGTTACCAAAAGAATTTTTTGACAGGTCGCAATAACTGGTTATTCGACTACCCGCTTTCAACTAATACTTTAGAAAAAAAGTCTGTTTAAAAATTGCTCGTTTCGGCACATACAATGACAACATTATACTTATTTAATGTTGAGCCAGAAGATTGTTCCCTTCTGGGATATAAATTACATTCAAGCAATGCTTATGTATAATACATATTGATGGGAATCTAGAACGTCACATTGTAGCATCTCGAATTTGGAAGAAAATAATGTTATCCGTAAGATTAAAGTTAATAAATTTATAAAGTGTTTAAAGTGCTTTAAGTGTACCAACTGATTAAATTATAGTTTCTAAAGTGAATCTTTGTCAATACAAAGTAGTAACGAAAGACTGGCTTCGCCCAAATTCTTCAACTATCAAATAAACAACTATTCATACAATTTTTTTTTTTTTAATTTTTATTCCTTAAACTAGTATCGCATACGAAAATATAAAATACAAAATCCTGAAAAAAGAAATGATTATAATAACTATTATATTATTATAAGTTAAGAATAGAAAATTAATCGATGTATACGTAGAATGATGTGAATGAGTTGTAATTATTTATTGTGTTACTTGTAGCCGGTAATTGTTTTTTTGCAATGCTTTAATCAACTTTAAGATACAAATTTTAGGGTCCCTTTGTGACCCTAAAATTTACAATAACCTTTTACGCTTAATAATATTATTTGTGTCTTGTCGACATTGTAGATCTAATTATAGGGGTATGGTTGGTACCTACAGAATTGTTTCTTCTCCCATCGATTTCTTAAGAAAGAATTAGATACAAAATTATTTAATAGACCTAGAGTTTTAGATTCAAAGGATATTGTGTTTCAAAGAAGTCGAACTATTTGAAGTTTGTATTCCTCATTAGTAGTGATCATGATTATGAACAAGACTCTCATATCCGAAAATCGCAGTCCCCTGAATTTCTCAATTTAGTTTTAATTTAATCAGTTTCGAGTAGTACTGAAATAACACTACTAGTGTAAACCCAGATTTATTTTTTGTACATTGAAAATAATAGCATAAAATCCTGCTTTTTAAAAATAGGATACACAAAAAATTATAACAAAGAAAAAGAGATCTCTAGTTTCTGCAATGTAAGATCTACGAGATTGCGCTGTGAGTGGGACTGAAGAGGAATAAACAATCCGCATTCAGCCAAAAAGAATTATCACATTTATTTATTTATATGTTCATCTGTGAACAATTTTATACTTCTACATCCCTGTTCGAAATTTATTTAATTTACAACCCAAAAAGAAAATATTCGTATCTTGTTCATCTAGAGGCGCCGAACGAGTGAAATCTCGACTAATAGAACGACAAAAAAGGATAATTTCACATAAATATTTGAATTAATAATGAGAATAATGTATGAATACTTTTAAATAAAGCCTTCAATCAAAGCTGGCTTAACTGAGAAATAAGTCACTTCCCTTAACATAGCCGTTTTATGGAGCAATTTTGCTTCCAATATAATGTTGTCGACCTAAATGTTCTTTTTCTTGCAACAAAAAGTAAATAAGATGCATTTGCCAAAAAATATACACCGCAGGTATTCATTTACATATTCTAATCCGCTAACCAAACCCTTCCTATTCATAATTTTCCGTATGATTATACAATACAAAAAGAAACTATTTTTGACAAAAATAACTTCTCAACTAAACCGTGCGATAGAGGTGTTGCGTTCTATCATGGTTGAGGGGTCCTCTGGATACCCTGGGTTGGGCATGCAAGTCTGCAGCATTTAAAGAAACAGGTGTAGGGCCGCCGACACCTATACGAGTGAGATATTCCAGATCGATTTCTATGTGGCGGCGGGATATTGAATCATACACAGCCGTATGACCACGTGGATGATATAGTGGAGCAATCCTACCTCCATTATCCCATCCAAAGATTATAGGACCCTTTGCGAACAAGGTTGTATTTCTATCTAGTTTTTCAAACTTTCCTAAAATGCGTAATTCTGGTGCAGGGTTTGATGGGTATTGTATTCTCAAAATCGTTGTGCGGCCAGATTCTGTAAGAGAAAATAGAAATTAGGGCATTTAAAAATTAAAACATCAATGAGAATGCCTAAAGAAGAAAAAACATGAAATATTTAGTTAGCTATTTTAAAATTTACATGACCCTATAACTGGAAATCTTGATGATATACACCGGCCATCAGTGCTACAGTCAGTGTTGACTCAGTTAATAATAAGAAGTAATGGCTGCGTGAGCCTTTAGGCTTCAAACCACCCTCATTTTTGGCATTTATATTTCTGCATTTAATTAATAATTATATTCTGTGGTTTCATTATCTACTATAGTGCCGTCACCTTTATATCTCATCCTTATTACTAAACAATTATCTAGATTTTTCTTTTTTTTTTAAATTTATATTTTTGAATTAGCCAATCTCAGACTTTTAATTTCCCACTTTTAAATCTCTGATTAAAATAAAATTTTTTTATTATTTAGATGAATAAGCAAGAGTTAAAATATATTAAATTCACAACGCTTCGGATCCAAAGCGAAGTCGTTTTTTGCAGGTAAAATTTTCAATTAACTTTATCTTCAAACACTGTGTTTCGAGGCTGCTTAATCCCATGAAGGTTTTTGGCAAAAAGTGAAAGCATTGTAATTCTTTTGAAGAGGGTGGAAACTGAAGCAAATTTAACCCAGATTAAGGCCGTAAAAGTACGCAAAAAGTTGAAATCAATTTTATTCCATTCATTGCGTGTAGATCTAAAGGTTGATATGAAGGTTGAAGGTAGGAAAAACAGATTTTTTATTGAAAAGAACCTACTTCTCTGAAATTAGAAATTTTTGGTTTAACAAATTTATATGTTCCAGAAAAATCTTCTAAATAATATATCCCTCGTTAAGATGCATCCATTTTCACTAAGAAAAGAATAAAAACCATTTAAAATAACCTTTTCGTAAATATGCAATTATTTTAAAAATATTCAAGCAACAAGTTAAGAAGTTTTAGAAAATAGGTTCCTTGCTACTCCTAAAAATTGTGCTTAAATTTAGCCCAACAAATTATCAGTTCTACCAAGAAGTTATTTGTTATTGAAAATATGCTTTTTTTCTGATGCAATTTCAACTTTTTGGGCGATAAGGTCCGATGGGATATCAATACAATTAAGTAATTTTACATCATTCATAATTAAATTGGATAAAAGTGGCTTCAAAAAGATGCAACTTTTTTTTCTCATAACAAATGAAATAACTTCGTGAATTTTCACATTATAAAGCTCAAGTTTGTACAAAGTATAGAGGAAGAGTTTTACTATTTGTGATGAAATTCACAAAGGAATAAATTCTTCTTTTATTGTTTATACTCATGCTTGACCAATAAAAAAGGGTCGACAAGCAAGGAAGGTTACCCAAGTGTCCGCATCCAATTTGATTCGTTCTGAAGTATGTTTCAGAGCACTAGAAAATCAGGTAGACGTATTTTTCTGTACGTACCCAATTTCAGCTTTATGGGGTGAAAACACCTTTAAAAGTTTTTGAATAATTGCTTGAGAAATATAATTTTAGGGAAAATTAATCATTTAAAAGGCAGTGTGAGCATGGTCGGGACTAAAATTTTGTTAGTAGATTTCAGGAAAATGTTAATTTTTTAACCATTAACCCCTTAAACGGGCCGTTAACAACCCTTTATGGCTAAAATACACAACAATTACTAATTTTCACTGAAGTTAAATTTTATTTTTTTATTCAGATTTGAAGAGGACAATATACCCTTGATATACATTTCATTTTTTTGAACAATTGGAACAGCTGTCTTCAGGACAGGCTATATTGTGGAAATAGAAAACATCGCAGTCTACCGGAACGATGTATCACCATTCTGAATCGAGGGGTTTAAACACCCTTAGACCATGCTTCGCATTCATGACGCATTTAAGGTGTTGCAAATTAATTATTGCGGTACATAAAATCGTACAGAAATTTATTTCATTTATTTACAAATTATAAAAGAGGAAGTCCAAAAAAATGTAGACCAGTCAATCAAAAAACAAGCTAGCAATTATAATTCAAGCAGATTACCAGTAGAATTTAAAATAAGAGACAGGGATTTAAAAAGGATAAACAATCAGTCAAACCAAGCGAATTAAAAGCAGATAAACTATACGGCCAGTATGAAGGTCCCTTTATTATTAAAAAGAAAATTTCTCCTACGATTTACGATTTAAAAAGCCCTAATGGAAAAATTATAGGTGAATAGAACGTAGATGATTTTAAATAAGAAAACGCTAGTACAGATACTGGTATATAGACGCACAAAATACTAATAAATTTATGTTAGGACATTAAGACTCCAAATATTGCAAAATGGCAAGGGATCAAAAGAATTAAGAACAAAAACTGACTCAAAACTAAATCCTAGATCTTAAAAATAAAATTAGACAGAACGAACCTTCACCTTTCAGATAAAATGTAAGTTTCGAAGTACAAAAAGTGGAACGCAGAACTCAAAATCTTATAACAGAAAAAACTACTAGATCCTTGTTCCTTAACGTTCCAAAGAGTGATCACTAACGCAAGCTAACGTATAAGCTTGACCTGCGCCATAACCTGCCGTGCAATAGAAAGAAGCATGGAGTTTATTCTGATCATATATGTCCGTGTAGGAATCCAATCAGGGATCCGGCCGGGTCCCAGCCGGATAGCCCTGGTTTAAACCGGGCGCTGTTCAGGGCAGTCAGTCGGGATCCAGCTAAAAACGTCATAGTAATCTGGTCGGATACCGGCTTCAATACCGGCCATGATCCGGTCGGGTAATACGACCACAAAGTAGTAAAAAAATGTTGTTTCAGGCGAGAAAATGGTAACTTTTTTTGTCATTTAAGGCTCCTTATAAGGAATACGGTGAACTTAAAAATTCAAATCAAATGAACCAATTATGGCGAGGAAATTGAAGTAGAATTTCAATTGCTGATCTCCTAGCACTTTTTCCATTTTGGAAAGCACGTGCTGATTTTAGGTTAGGAAGAAAGAAAGGAAAAAATGAATATACAACAGTAATTTAATTAATAATAATAATTATCTGCGCATTAAATGGAGTTTTCAGACTAATTACTAAAATAAGGTTGATTTTAATTATGGATCTCCATTTTATTTGCTAACTTCAAAGAAATGACGCGGCGTGACTGCAACGTGCATTCTCGTGCGAGGTTTGAAACTGAAAATTACCAAGTTTCTAAGCAGTGATCCCCACTTTGGCATGATGAGCTACTGCGCTTGCCCGGCGCGGCGAAACTCATAGATCGCTGTTGGCGCGATTCAAACCGCGTATAATACCCAAATATTGACATTAAAATATATACTAATTATAGATTGCATATTAATATCAGAAATTACGTAGATTGTGATCTAAGGCGAGAGCAAAATAATAACGCGTATGTTGTGTAATTAATACTTTTTTTTTTAGTTCCAAAGACTAACTTATATTTCGCCAACAAATTTTTAAATAAATATATTTCTAATATGTAATATAATATTTATTAATATTCGCATGATTTCATGTACAAATTACCAATTGCAAAAAACAATAATACTAGGGAAATACCTAAAAATAAAGTTTTCAGTTCAGAAAAGTTCTTTTTAATTCAGAGACGTTACATTATGAAGCTCATAATAAAGGACAAAATTCATTATTGCTGATAACAAGAATCAAGCCAGTGTCTGCTAGTACCAGAGAAATTCGGCAATTCGTGCCAAATTGAAATAAAATGTGATATTATTTACAAAATATACGCATTTGTATTTTTTTCTAACTTTACATAACAAATTATGTAATTTTTGATATTAATGAATAACTTATAATAATCATGTATTTTAATGTCAATAATCATAAACATGCCAAAGTTGGGATCACTGTTTCTAAGCAGACGCCAGGCGCAGAAGGCGTTATACATGGCAGTTAATTTGAAAGTGTACAGACTAAACATTGTATGAAAATAGAGTAATTTATCAAAATGGTAAGATTCCTGCTGTTTCACATAGCAGACTCGATAACAGTTTTATTTAATAAGTTAAAACATTTAAAAAAATGTTTTTTTAAAAGAATTAAAAAAACTTATTTCTGTATCACCGATGTAATAAATCTTTTAATTATACTTTTCAAATAATAGTTCATCTAGCATCCATAATTGCGTCTTTATTAACGTCACATCTTTTAAAAAATGTGTAATTTCTACAAAAAATGATCCTGACCATTGTCCAGTCTACTCACGGACATAAGATCTAATCAGCGTTGGCCCGGCAAGTAACCGACCGGATCCGGACTAGGTCATTCGAAAAAAATGTAGCACGGTCAGCTCTTGAACGGTTCCTTCCCATGAAACCCAGTCAGGGGCAGCTCGGCTGGAATCCGACCAGAAACCTTGTTGTAGTAGGGTCAACCGGGGAAATTTCT
The DNA here is from genome assembly GCA_010014905.2 of Druon quercuslanigerum. Lineage (NCBI taxonomy): Eukaryota > Metazoa > Arthropoda > Insecta > Hymenoptera > Cynipidae > Druon > Druon quercuslanigerum. The sequence continues at coordinate 16,374 of JAAAKG020019108.1, forward strand.
GCACGAATGGCAGTGCTGTAAAACAATTTAATTGATACATGGAAGGACCCCCTCCCCCTTTTAAAGTATCACGTATTTTGTAAATGGTCTATGCATTTTTATGTACAACAATAATTCATTTCCAGCAACACCTACAGTGCGTCATAAATGTGAAACGTGCTTTGAGGGTCGAATTGAGAATTGAACTGGTACAATTTATGAAGAACATAAAAATTGAAATTAAACGTTCAAAAATAAAATTTAACTCGGGTGAAAATCAGGCATAGTTGTGTATGTTACCTATAAGGGGCAGTTAAACCACATTTAAGGGCATGATAGTTAAAGAATACATATTTTTCAGCAATTCTGAAACATAATTTCAGTCTGAAAAAGTCTACACTGCCTTTTAAATGATTGATTTCAATGAAAATTATATATCTCAAGTAATTGTTCGAACACTCCTAAAATCATTTGACTCTCGAGATCATAATGATACGTCCTTTCGAATCAATTTGATCTTATTTTTTGGTTCACTGTTCAGACTAAACAAAATGGCCGCCAATTCTTGGCGTCCATTTTGTTTTAACGACATAACCTAAAAATTGTATCTAACCGTACGTAAGTGACACCTACGCTTAACAGGTGATATTTTCTAATATCAGATTTCGTTTTTTTTAACTTTGCAAGTATACTGCACGATCATCAGAAATCATGAAACCCTTGCATATGAGCAAAAGTACTTTAGAGACGGCAGTTATCTTAGTTTGACTTCATACATGATCCCAAATCAGATCACTATGATCTCAAAAGTCGATCATGCACTCCAACTTATCAAAATGCTATTAAATTCGGTATCATTTTTGTTGCATATCAAAATGATATTGATTTCGCTATCATTTTAAACACTTGTTTTACTGTATAAATAGCCAATGACTTTGCACCTTAAGTATTAAAAGTCGCTTTAGCGCTACGTGTTCATAATATTATAACTCCCATGTAATAAAATCGTCCACTTTAGCACATATCCTTTTTTCGAAATATGAAGAAATTCAGACGAAAGAAGTCAATTATTTAATAACTAAGGACTTCTTAGAAAAACTAATAATTATTTCGGTCAACGGTTTTGCATAGAGTTTAAGAGCATCAAGGGGCATATTTTCTGAAAGCTAGAAACTTGTTATTTTGCTATTGCAAAAAAAACAGCATGTCTAAAAAACGGCGATTTCGTCATAAACGAAAAACATATTTTTGTTACTTTCAAATTTTATTGAACGTATAGAAAGGTTCCGAAAAAAGTGATGTTCTGATATCGAATTTATCTACCTGTCAACACTGCAAGAATTTACGGTCAAGTTTTAGATATCGATTTTACGAAAAAATGGTTACTCTTTTCGTAGGGCGGCTGGACTAATATCCTGAATTGTTAATAGGGTGGTTCACAAAAAATTCATTTTTATTTTTCAGCGACCGCATCGTGACAGATCGTTTCACTAGGCTATAATATACTTTTCAAATTTTTTCAAATTAAAAAAAAAATTGCTTGTAGAGGTTACTGATGAGTTTTTACTACGATGATTTTGTTTATCAATTATTAGAAAATATGTGAAGTGAAGGAAAATCCGACATCACCCCGGATCTTAATCGACACTTAACTATAATGTTCAAAAAACGAAACGTCCACATTAAAATTTTTTTATTATTGTAGGCAACTAAATTCTTGATACGTCACTATCTAAGACTTTGTCAAGCAACATTTTTTTACTTTCTTATCCTATAATGATATGGTGTTAGTTTTATGTAAAACTAGACTTTTTTGGTTTCAACTAATCTTCACGTTTTGAGACCCCTGATTCTGAAAAAACGAATTTTACAAACGTGTCCTTCTATCTGTTTGTATGTCTGTATACCTAGTGATGCCTATCAATCCAAGAAACTCTTGTTATCTGTCGTAATCGTTTGCAATCCAAAAAATTCTCCGAGTCCAGATTTTTTCAACTTCTTTTGTTTTTTTTCGAATCACAATCGTCTAAAAACCCAATAAATCTGCTTTTAAATGTCAATTTGCAAAATGCCAATAGGAAATGTTAGTAGAGCAAAATGCTAAAAATCCAATGAAGAAAACGAGAAATCAAATAACGAACTGTTCGAAAGGTGTCGAAAATAAATTTTTTACTGATTAATAATAAAATATATATAACTATTATATGCTATTTGTTCTTAGATTTTTTAACTTGTACTCTGGTAATTTATCAAAAGGCAGTTGTTGATAATATTTCTAAATATTTATGATACTATATTATATGTAGAATTGTAGGTCATTCAAATGTACCACATTTAAGAACATTTAATACTGTAATAGAAAATAATAAAAGAGAAAATTATTCAATGTACACATATTAATTCAGGCAGAAAAAAACAGCTAAAAGCACAAAGTTATAAACCAGAAGGTGGCGACACGCAAAACCTATGGAGGAGTCTTATGAATATGTTCGAGAAAATGACTGCATGATGGTACACAGCAAACTATGTCCAGCAGAATTAAATGAAGACAGTACAATTATTAAAATAGATTGTGTGGCATGTATAAATGATATAAAAATGAAAATTTGGCCTTAATACTTATTCGATTAATAGAGCAGTAATTTCATAATAATCTACAATTTTAATTCATTTCTAAAAAATAATGCGTCATATTTATTTCACTATTTTGACTTTTTTTAATTTTCACCTAAAATCTGTGTTCAACGCCGCAAGGAACTTCTAACATTGACTTTCATGAAAAACTTCCAAACTGTTAAGTTGTTTCGCGATCGACTTAGCAAAAAGATCGTCTCGTGAGATGATTCGAACCGATATTACGTTTTGAAAAGAAGATAACTTTTCTCCCTCTCGTCGATGCATCTCTACTCATGTATGCTATAGGCACGATGGCGTACTTAGTGTCGACTTAGCCCCACATGTCAATTTTGTGTATCAGTATCCAAAATACATTGAAATTCAACGGAAAATCAAAACCTAACAACTTAAAACAGTTCAAAACAAAACAGGCAAGAGGACGATGCTTTTGTTTTAATACAATTTTTTCTCTGAGCGTTAATTATTTAAGTAAATTCATGGTCCGCTTCTGTATACACAAATTCTTGTAACAATTTTATCATTCACCAAGCAAGACATTTTATCAAATCATTTTAGCATCTCTGTACAAAAACAAAAATTACCACATAGTTTGATAACTTGCAAATTGTGACATGCAGGGAAGCATAAAAGATTTACGAAAAACTTATTGTCTAAAATGCTGTGATTAAATAATGGCTCGCCGAACCAGGAAATATTGCAAGAGTAAAAAGTTTTATTTTGTGCCAAAGAATTTTAGAAAAAAATTTAAAATCCAGTTTCTTAATCACGCACAATCAATCACAAATCGTCTACCTATCTTCTTCCGAGTCTAAAAAAGTATATTTTACTAATAATTAAGCTTTTCTGCTCTCTGAATTAAAATTGATCAAATTTAACGAACTGCTAGTGAAATTTTACAGATTCTATTACCGGAAAGTGGTCCACTAATTATTAATAGAAAATTACTAATTCTAGTAGATAAGGCATTTCGTATTTCGACTGAGGCAAACTAATTGCTTCGTAAAAAATTATACGCGACTGTACGTAATAATATGTAAACAGTTATAAGCCTTGGAAACGATAATGTAGAAAAGTTTAATTAAACTACGCGATGCCCTCATATTTTTAACTCTATTAAAACAATAACAAAGCCATATTGAAAAATTTATTGGTTATGTAACCTAGTTTATTTTACTTTTTAAAGTATTTCTTTGTGATTGTTTAAACAAAGTTAAAAAAAATAAGAATTTTTTAGAGCCTTAAAATCTTAATGGATCAATTTTCTATAAATTGATGATGCATTTTCGGGTTTCTCATGCGCTCCTTTTTGAACAAGTTCAGTTTTCGATATTAAAAATTTTATGCGGAGAATAAGTATAATCTCGGTACGTGGTAAGACAGTAGAGAGAATGTTTCGTTTCTTTATTATTATATATATACACACACATATA
>JAAAKG020019119.1:0-20418 GCA_010014905.2 Druon quercuslanigerum
ACTTATTTAGTGAGATATTAAGTATGAATTGAGTAATCCTAAAATATTATTCATTAACTTCTCATACAGTCTACTCAGACTCGGAAAAAAAATTCCTGGGAAATTTCAGGCTTTTTCTAGATATCTCTACCGCATTTTTAAAGCAATTCTGTTCCTACAACCCCAAAATGTTACATAATATTTAAACAACCCCTTAAATTATCCATCATTGAATCGTTGAATATTAATTAACTAAATTTAATTAGAAATCGGGAAATAAACAAAAATAGGAATAAATAGTTATAAATAGCTAACCTTTGAAGAACAAGGATAAGGTAAAAGATTGGTGCGATGATGCTTCTGTTGAGAATTGTGTGTGAGTGGAACCAAATAATTTATTAATTTTCAAGCTTAATGTTCGTTATTAGAACATTATAAAGGTACAAATTTTAAACTTAATGTAGGAATTTATTTAAAGTCTCAATCTGAGCCAAAACATGAGTAATGTCTACTGTAACATCAAATCAAGCTATTATTGTTAAGACTAAAAAACTATAATTTAACATAAAGGAAGCGAATTTGGGATATAATTACTAATGTAAAAACATAAGAAAAGGTGTAAATATGAGAAATAAATTCTATTCTATTCTATTCTAGCTAATCTTTGTTTATGGAAGCAAGTTTATAAAGAGACACGAACGTTCTAAATAGTATAAGCTTTCAAAAGTTTTGAATCTTTCTTGGAATATATATTGTAAAATACCAATTTTCCACGAAAAATACTAACATAATCCAAAATGGTTCAAAATCTTCTTTAAATAAGAGTGTCTTTTTGTGTGAAAATACCATTTTTGGATGTAAAACACCAACGTAACTGAAAATTGTTAAAAATTTATGAATTTTCTTTGAAATATCAGGACTTTGTATTCAAAATTTTTATTTCCGATTAAGAACATCAAGAAGCTTCAAAAATATTCAAGCTTGTACATTTTAGTACTTAAAGGAGTTGAAAACCTTGAGAAATTCTTCGGAATATAATAATTTTTTATTAAAAATACTAAAAGAACTAAAATTCTTGAAAATTTGAAATTCTTCAAAAAAATACTAATTTCCAGCCAAAAAATTTTAAATAAAACATTCATTTCGTATACAATATTTTATTAGATAATTTGTTGAATGTTTTTATTTACCCATGCAAGAGTTTTTAAAAAGCATAAATATTTCTTAAATTACATAAGGTTTTCTATGGTTTTTTCTTATTAAAAATTTATCTTTCAAGATATATGTAATTTTTTAAATTTCAGATTTTATACCTCTTTTTAGATATGATAATTTGTATCGTTTATACCTGAATAATTGAAATAAAAAACTCATGACAATCATTGCAACATTCAAAATCATAAGTGTTAATAAATAGGCATTCGGGTGACTTATAAAAATTATTTTTCAATCTGAACACGCACACTAGCCTAAATTGTACCTTGTAAGTCAGCAAATTAAAGAAATTAAATAAAAATCGGATGATTTAGACACCCCCTACTTTAGTTTTGTCTTTTTTATTAATTGTTTGTTTTTTTTATTTTCTCAATAACTTGCAAATATATGTGTACTAAATTGTTATACCTGTAAAATGATACTCTTTTATATTATTATCATTGCAAATAATTTGATTTAAGATTGAAATACTGTCTGTTTTCAATTTTTTCTTTATTATTTACATTTTGAATTGTAACCTTTTTGAATTTCCATGAAACATTATTTAATTTTTTAAAGAACAATAAAGAATGTGTCTTCTATAAAACAAATGAGACGACACAAGCTGTGAAAAAAAGGGAAAAAAGCTGTTCACATAAAAACGATCTAAAAATTTGTTATTAATCATTTTTTGAGAAGACGCGTAGTTTTTGTTTTAATATTCAAAAAGGACATAACAAATAATCAAATTAAATGTTTGAAAAAAGACACAAGGAACACTAAAATGTTTAGTAACAAAATATTTTTTAAATTACGTCTGAAATTTTGCTTTTAACCCTTTTTTCTCACGACACACGCCATAAGAATATGCTCGTAAAGGCTGAAGGAGCTTTAACAGAAGAGAATTCACAACCACTAAATTTTAATTGCCGATGGTTCGAACTTTCATTTTAAAAGTCATATGCAAAAATGTCGAAACTATATTTCCTGACATTTACTGACTTTTCCGGGACTTTTCCTGACTTTCTGGAAGTCCCTGACCTGAAAATCATATTAGAAATAAATCCAATATTTAAAGGAATCTAAACTTAAAAGTCCGCAAAAGTGGAATATAATATGGAATATAAAATTTAATAATGTTTTTTTTAAAGATAATGTATAATTTCTCTTGAGAAAAGCTCGCGTAAAAATAATTTAATTCGCTAGGCAAAACAAAGAAGGTAAAAAGGATGTAGTTTACAGTGCGTTAACATTTGTTTTTACTCTTCGTTTCTCTTATGTTTCGCAAAGGAACCGGAAGCGAATAAAACTCGTTTTGAAACTTTCAAGATACAGTAATGTCAGGCGAAAAGGAAACCGTATACACGAACTTTTTCTTCATCATAAGGCCTTTGGGATGTTGAGAAAGACGAAAAGAAGAGCAAATGGTACTTTGAGGTGGAATAGGAAAAAGGGACGCCATAGAGACACCATTAAAGCGATCCGCGTAAAGAGGCTGGTTCATGTAAGAGCATTGTCGTCATCTGTGTGATGCTTACACTTGCAGGTAAGTCGAAACACGATTTTCCACTTTGCTTCAATGCTAAGGAAAATTTAACGACATCACGGAAAACAAAATGTGAAATATAAATCCGTATGTTGGAAAATTTAATGAAGGTAAAAGGAGTGTAAGATAAACAAAGTTATTCAGAGTTGGTGGAAAAGAAGTTCATGAAGTGAGGAAATATCTTGGGTAATGTTTCCCATGTTTTAGAAAAAGGTCATAAAAATATGGGACTGTTGTCTCAGAGGGTTTCTACTAAATTTTTCATTTTTAGAATTCTGTCACATTTCCCTAACTAATTTTCCATTTTCCTTAACCATTATTGTTTAAAGACATTTTATAAACAGAGTACGACAATTTTAAATCTAAATTTAGAAGTTTCCAATCTATCATTCTCAGGGATACCACAGCCTTATTTACTTTAGTTTATTATGTGCTATGTGCATTAAATGTGACTGATTTTCTCTTGAATTGAATTTTGTTTTAATTCGGTGAAATTTGTACGGAAAAAAATATAACTAAAAAAACAATTAAAAAATCCATAAATTTCAGTAAAAGTAAACGTAAAGGAATGTAAGGGAATTGAGAAAAATTGAAATTGAGCTTCACGTGAAAAAACCTGTGTAAAAATATGAGTGATGTACGATATTTAATTTAAAATTGGCATTTTCTGAGACTGTAGGACCCTCTAGTGAAGGACGCACCACCGGAGCTGATCATTACCGATTGGCTGCCAACAAAAAGTTGACACTTCCGCTCTACATTCACGTTTTGAGTAATACATGATCCCAACGAGAGAACGGTGCGCGCACGGATATTACGCTCTTCCGTGCCAACTGTCATGGCAAAGGGGTCGGAGTGGGGGAAGTTTGGCGCGTCCTTCACTAGAGTAGCGATTCCCAAGCTTTTTTTGCTGTTTCTGTGGAGCGGTAGGGCCGCCACCCTGACATTTTTTCATAATGATTAAAACCAAGTGGAGACACTTGACTGCCTGTGGTACGGGCGTGCTGGCTTGCCGCGCTCGACTTTCCATTGTTAGACAATTAGAGCTGCGTTGGATTTGTTAGATTATGAAGAGAACATTAAGAAAAAAATAGAAAAAAATCGGTTAATAGCGTCCAAAGTTATTGCACTTTTGTTACGCTGCAAAGTGGTCCAGTAACGGATTTTCGCAGACAAATTAAGCTAGAGGACATAATTTTTTGTTGACTTTAAAGTAAAAAAAATGCTCTGTATAAAAACTCTTGTAAACATTGGTATCTTTCAAAACGCCCTAAAATATTTCAAATCATTCAAACCAAACAAAAATTTCTTGAAATATTTTAAAAATTTCTCAAATATTTTGAATCGAAAGTGATCTTTTCATTCAAGAATCGACTTGAGAAAAAGTAACTAAAACTCACTGTGTGGCAGTCCTGATTATTCTTACAGCAATTCTGCCATTTTTGTTGAAAATCCCTCACTTTACCTTGACTTCCGGTTTGCGCTGATCTGCGGCCACCCTGAATTCTTAGTTGCAAAAATGTTGTAATAGAAATTACAAATTTAATAAAAATTAGAAATTAAAAATACAAGCTTTTCGCGGGAACAAGATTCTCAAAATTCTTTAGAATACAACATTTTTCAAGTAACTTCTTACAAATCTTTAAATAAATAAAGATTGAGCTTTAAATTGTTTACTTATTAGTAAATTCACTTGATAAAAAATGAGACACTATTGCACCGCTAGTAGCTTCTCAATTTTTTTAAATTATATGGACGCTTAGTTACAAAGGCAATGGCAACTATAATAAACTCTTGTAACTTGAACGTAATTACGTTTCCTCAAAGAGACCACACCGTCGACTTGTGCCTGCAGTGGTTACGGTCGGTTTCGGCCATGGGTTGTAACCTCTATTAATTGAAATGAAAAATGTGAATGTGATTTAATTAGAACCCATAAGGAATTCTCATTATGCAATTACCAGTAACTAGTGCAAGTACTTTCGCGTTCGGTTCATGATCAAAGCACTCCCGAGAAACGATTATAACTTTTTAAAACTTCAAAATTATTACTGTAAGACGGATATAAGAACATATTTACAATTATAATTTTTTATTGCTGCTTTCACATTTCTACATTCTGAAAAGCTGCATTTCTGGAAGGTAAACAGATTATTTTTAAATTTTACTTTTTGCTTTTATGGTTGCGCGTACAATTGAAAATTAATTCATTGAAAGAAAACTTTCAAACTGTTGAAGCCAATCAAAAGTTATTTTAAAATTAATCAGAGAAAGGATTATTAATTCAAAGTTATCCATAATGATCTTCCTAAAATGTGCCTCTAAACGTCTCCTTAATTTTTGAAATGCAAAGTACGCAACTGAGCCGTTACCTCTGGAAATTTTTCTATGTACCTTTACCGAGGTTTTGGTGGTTCGGGACCCACCTTAAGATGTAGGTCCCATTCGTACACTTGACTGTAACCCAGTCCGTCAATAATGGTGTAAAACCCAGACTTGGACCAATATGTCGGAACACACTGCTCTCATCAGATCACTTCATTGCATTATAAAAATGCGTCCGTGACCGATGATATTATACAGAACAGCCCCGTACAAACTATTCCAAAAATCATATAAAATCCAACTATATAAAGTCAAACTACTGCGCATTGTATAAGACGTATAAGGAAGGATTTCAAAAAGAGGAATATTGGGACTCGAATAGGGTAAACGGTAAATGCAAGGAACAATGGGCCAGGTTGAGATGCGGAAATGTGGGTGACGAAGGAAATACAGATTATGAAAATACATTATGTAGGTTGTGCGCAACGTCAAATGAAAATCTTGGCCACATCTGGATATGTAAAGATGCAAGGAGGTTAATCAGTGACGATTTGGTCAGAGAGGTTGATAAATGGCTACATGAAAACCCAGAAATGGAAATTAGTCAGAAGTTAACAAAAGTTCTGAAAAAAGAATCGAGCTCCCAGCTCTGTGGATATGCAAGAGACTTTGAGAAATTTGCGAAAGAAAGTGTAAAGAGCAATCGACAGATAGTATTAGAAGAGAACAGCGATAGTGAAGATTACTAAATAATAATAAAAAATCAAAGTATATATACTGTGATGCAGAATTAGAATTAAGATGATAAATACAAAATAAGCGCGGATATACTATGTATACACAATTTTTATAAACTGCTTATTATATTATACTACTGAATATTTATATTGTATATGTAAAAACCCACAGGGGCATACATGAGAGAATAAATTGAAATTAAATTGAATTGAGTATCCTTAGCAGAAGAATGCAAAAAATTCAAATATTGTGTTATAATAATTGTTTGCATTTTATAAATTTTATTTTAAATCTTTAACGTGGAGTGGGAAAAACTGACCTTTCTAAATGAGAGCTGAAAAGTGAGCATACCTATCTATAGATAAAAAAAGGTATGCGACCTCAGCTCGAATGTCGTTGTATGGCATAAAGAGTAATATGCCCTGGGGCAGTGTACTCTTGATATTTATTTTATTAAAAATGTCCATGAAATTTCTGAAATTAAATCCCTGCTGTCTACAATCTCTCGAGTCTCGAAATTGTTGACGGTATCTTGTTACATATACCTCGTCCAGAGGTTGGCGGACCTATATCATATGGAAAGAGAATGAATATCAAACTTTGTAGTTTGACTATGAAAGCGAGCTGTAAAAAGAAGCTATCTCTATACAGAACGAGAGCATAGGATACTGAAATGTGTGCAGCCTTAGACTGCCGATGTATAAAAGCAGCTGCGAGTTTAAACGAGTTAAAAGAGAGCATATGATCTATCATAAGGAATGATTTTATTATGATTTCGATACCTTTCTTACTTAAACCATTCGATTGACTTTAAATATTTTTTTATTATCATTTTCAGGAAGATTCTCGACTGCAAAAGAATGTTTTTCACAGGCAGGAATTTGTTAATTAAAGTATTATCCTAATTTATCCAGAAACCCCCCTATATACCTACTGAGATTCTCATATGCTTTGTATGGTAACTTCAAAATATGTTTTCGCTTTTTCGAATACAATGTATTACTATGAAAAACGCCGAAATGAAGATGAGATCACGATATCGTTTCACCTTCATTTCGGCTGCAAAACTTGCAAAAACGGTAATAAATACACATTCTACAGTCGAAATGAAGGCGAAAATACATTAGCTGACCTTGAGACTTTAACTACATTTTATCTTCATTCACATTCATTGAAGAAAGTGAAAGAAGTTGAAACTGACGACGAAACTTTTACTCGGGGAATGCAAGTTTGAAAGGGAACAATATTTGAAAGGAATAACTGTTTTAAATAGATGTACATTTAATAAAAATTCCAAAATTTGAATGAAAAGTCTACGAATAAAAAAAATGAACATTGAAAAGTATTCAAATTTAAGACAAATTTAAAATTTGAATTAATTGAAATTGAAGTTTTATACGAATTCCAAATTGTGAATCAATGTAGAATAAAATAAGAATATTTAATCGTACATTGCATAAATATTATGTTCCATTCTTCAGAAATTGGAATCAAGTGGTAACATTTTAACATGATAGAAGAAACAACTTATTCTAGATATAAGAGATAAAGTTTCTCTGTGCCTGGAGACAAGTTTAAGTCAGCGCGTGTACTTTATTCTTGTACGGTATCGTTAAGAAAATATGTATAAAAAAATGAAAAGTACAAGGATTCATTGCTTTGCATATATGATAAAATGAACTAATTAAAACACACACACACATGAATGTATGTATATATTTATACTGCTCGAAGAAATTAAGGGAGCAATAAAAAATTCAAAATTTTTCATTGAATATTAACGGGTTGTATTTAGGTGAAAAATGGTCGTATCGAGTTTGTTAAAAAAGCATCTCAAAGCTCCAGGGTTCTAATTTTTAGATCTTTTGCTCAAAAATGGTTAGGTGCAACGGTTCTTACGTTGACCTAACAAATAGCGCAATAAAAATTTTGCAATTTTTTTTGCCTTTTTTTATTCGATCTCGGAGCTATCCGATTTTTAATGAAAAAATATGCTTTTGTTTCAACTACCGATATCTTCGCAAACAAGTGACAGTACAGAGAATTAAAGAGCAGTTTTGAAATCTTGAAACAATTTTCTACAAGATTTATTCACGTCTATTGAAAGTAACTTTATCACTTGTTTCGGTAAATGAACTGCATCTTTGCAAATATTGGTGGAAAGGTTAATGTCTGAAGAAATTTTTACAGCTCAATGTACCCTCAATCGCCCTGTAAATCGCCAAATCGATCCACCCAGCGGTTTTTCTGGACCGATTGATCAGAATTTCAGAAAAAATTAAAGAAGCAAGATTTTAGTTGCTGTACATCGTGTAGTCTCCTAAAAAATAAAAAAATAAAATTTGTTCGACTTTTCTCACAATTTTGCATCTTTTACTGATCAATTAAAAAAAAAAGAAAGAAAATATCCAAAATTTTCAAAATCTTTGTTTTACGAGAAAAATTTTTTTTTTCAATAATTAAAATTGCTAAATGCTGAGTTGATTCTTCAATACCTCAATTTTCTTTATTAAAATTTAATTGCAAAGCATTTCGAAAATGTGTTATTTTACGAGCGTCTGGGAACTCAAAACCAAGAATTATCAAGTACCAATCGTAAGGACCTTTGACGATTTCGAATGACGTTACACTGCTATGCAAGTTACATTGCATGTTACTAAATAATTTTAAAAAAATCTCCGAAAAGGAAGGAATTTTTATAGCTCTATGTACCCCTAATAGCCCTGTAAATCGCCAGATCGATCCACCCAACGGTTTTTCTGGACCGATTGATCCAAATATAAAAAAAAAATTAAAGGAGCAAGAGTTTCGTTGCTGTACATCGTGTAATCTCCTTAAAAATTGATTTTTCTTCGACTCTTCTCACAATTTTTTATCTGTTACTTATCAATTAGAAAAAAAAAAAATTCGAAAATCTTCCAAAACTTAAAAAACAATCAATACCTTCAATGCCTCAATTTTCCTTATTAAACCAGAAGTCATTAGACAGCGATCGTTTTCTCGTTTAGTACATACGCGATAAAAAAATACAGGATCGCGCCGAGATTAACCCCTTCCATATCTCTATTTTCCATATTAAAATTTAATTACAACGCATTTCGAACATGTGCTGTTTTACGAGCGTCTGGAAGCTCAAAACCAAGCATTTTCAAGCACCAATCGTAAGGACCTTTGACGAGCTGAGCGACTTCTGGCGCAGATAAATGCCGGCTATACTTCGTGCAAAAATTAAACAATTTCAGTTTATAAACATTTTTTGTTATCGAATTTACAGAAAAAAGATTAGTTTTGAAAAAAACTGTTGATTGTTTTTTCTTTTTACTAAAGAAGAAGATGAGTTTTGAGAAAACTATTTTTTTTATATCTATTAGCTTCGAAGAAAAAGGAGCGATTCTGTCTTTTTTTGTCGCGTATGCATCAAATCAGAAAACGACCGCTGTCTAATGACACCTGTGTTAATAAGGAAAATTGAGGTATTGAATGGGATTCTCGCATTTTTTTATACATTTTTTGATATATGTTTTTAAATTTGGAAAATTTTTGAAATGTGTTTATCTTTTGTTTTAAATTGATAAGTGACAGATAAAAAATTGTAAGAAGAGTCGAAGAAAAAATATATTTTTCAATTTTTAAGAAGATTACACGATGTAAAGCAACAAAAATCTTGCTTCTTTAATTTTTTCCGAAATTTTGATCAATCGGTCCAGAAAAACCGTTGGGCGGATCGATCTGGCGATTTACATGACTATCAGGGGTACATTAAGCTGCGAAAATTTTTTTCAAACATTAACCTTTCCATCAATATTTGCAAAGATGCAGTTCATTTACCAAAAGAAGGGAAAAAGTTACTTTCTTACATTTTTTCAACTCAATACAGAGGGTAGAAAAGAATTTCTTTTCAAAAGCCGTAAATGAATCTTGTGGAAAATTATTTCCAAATTTCAAAACTGCCCTTTAATTCTCTGTATACCCATGGGTTGCTGAGATAATGTATATATATATATATATATATATATATATATATATACTCCTCGCAAAAAATAAGGGAGCAAAAAAAATTAACAAATTTTTCCTTAACTTTTTACGGGCTGCATTTAGGTGAAAAATGGTCGTATCGAGTTCGTTAAAAAGCATCTTGAAATTCATTTTTTACTTTTGAAAACTTAAACTTTACTCAATGAAAAAAGATTTAGATAAAAAGTAAATGCTATATATGCATATATAAACCACGTTGAAAGAAAAATTGGGATTGGGGAAAAAACTAGAAATTTGAAAAGAAACAGAAGATAAAAATGAATTTGGTAAAGTTAAAAGAAGTTTTAAATGCTAAATACACGTATGATAATTTACCATTTTCAATTGAAATCCCATTTTCTTTTTGCAGTGACAGTAACTGACAGTGACCCTGCGGTACTAAAATGTTAAAAGAATGCAGTAATTTTTCTGAAACTCTAAACTCGACGCCACGCCTGGCCTCGGGCAGCGATGGAAGCTTTCAGTATTCGGCAATGTATTTTATGTCTCCACTCTAGTGCCGAAATGGGGGTGCCGGTACTGAAAGTGGGATGCGGCCAGATGCACGATAAGGAAATTCAATTCTGGACCTTGCGAATGAATTTCCGTGACTCGCATAAATGATACATGTGCAATGCATGCATATATTATAAGCCGACGAACTCCGTGTAAGATTTAATCTCTAAACATTACACACCCCTATTGTAGTTTCGGTTACGTTTATGTGCACTTGATGGCTCGATTAACTCCTAGGGGCTAAGCGGGCAATGTGGCACACCGCATATATATTAATCGATAGCAGACAAAATATAATCGATAATGGAATATTAAGATATGTAAGACTGTGTATTACGGTGTCCTTCTGCGCAGGCTTGCTGTAAGGCTTGCATTGTAATGTTTGTTACACACTTACGGCAAAATATTATAGGAAATTTAGTATAGGCCCATAATGATTTTCCTATGATGAATTTCTTATGATTTTCTCGTGATTTAAACAAAATCATTATGGCAAACACGTATAAGTATCTACTTATAGATTTACATAAATATTTACATCCATATAGAAAACTTGAGAGGTATTTTAGCATTGAAATGGCCGTTGTGCCGCATTAGCCGCTTCTGCATAGTATATAAATAAATAATTTTATATGAATTTTAGTTAATCTTGTCTATTGTTGGCACGTTTACTTAACAGTCTTTATTACATTTGGATGCAATTGCTATGGGTTTCACTAGTTTTTCCCCCAGCTCTAGTACACATAAGAAACAACTAAAACAAACTTCGGTCATAAAATTTAAACAGTTTCTTTAATCAATCGAATTTGATCACCATTCAAAATTGCATTCATACATATATATATATATATATATACATTGCAACTCGTTCTTTCACTCGTTCAAAATGCGTAGGTTTTTATAAAACCATTACCCACACTGTGCCGCATTACCCGCTACCCCCTATATTCTAGATTCGTTAGCGAATAAGACGCCCCTACGATTTTCTCGATTCTGCGATAAAATATATGATATTAGGAGAAAAAAGGAAAAGAACACTTTCATATGTAGTGTTAAAAACAGTTTTGAACATTTGAAAATAATTAAATTTAAAAAGAAAAAAAATTATAAATATCTTTAAATGATTATAAAGAAAGTTTGCGAAACGTTTCAGCTTAAAGTTTTTACGAGAGATATAATTAAATCACACATATAAACATATAAAGTTCATAGTCCCAAATAGATTTACATAATACTTCCTGTCGTTACTTAAGCTTAAGGGGAAACGCTCATGAGAGCGCTTTAATTACTTTCGGTATAATTCCCACTTTATCGTTTAATATTTCATAAACTGTTTATTTCTACTTATTATCCTCTGAAAATGATATAAATGAAACAGAATAATAAAGAAGTAGAAAACCAAAGCATGTCCTGCCATAGAAAACAGTATGTAAATTGAGAAACATTTGTGCTTTTTATAGTCTTGTGCGGGTTAATCAAAACTTTCAAATTATCTAATAAAAATTTCAAATATCATACATCGTTTATGTGAGTGCTTTCCACTGGAAATTATTCGAATTAATTATTCTAAGAAGAAATTTCAATACATAATCATAAGAATTCAGTACATTTTTAAGATTGAAAATTTGTCAAGAATTTAGGATTATCGGGTTTGTTAGCGTTTTATTTTGAACTAAATTTACATTTTTTAACCAAAATGATAATCATATGTTAAAGCTTCATAATTTTAAAATATTTTAGGGTAAGTTAGCATTTTACACACAAAAAATGGAATTTTAAAATAAAAATCATTATAATTTAAACAATATTTGCAATTTTTAACTGTTTCAGGTTATATTAACATTTGTAAAAAGAAATCTGTTACTTTACACAAAAAGCATTAGATTTCGTAGAAGATTTACGATTCTAAAAAATGTTCTGTTATTTTATGGTATGCTAGATGTTATATATTTAAAATAAGATTGAGAATTTTTGAACAACTTTAGGTTATGTATAGATTATGTATATGTACAATTCCAACGAAAACGGTTTATTCTAAACAAAAAACAATAGATATAGAAAAAATTTTACAATATTTTAACAATAATAGGGTATTTTAGCGCTTTTCATCACAAATCGGTTATATTAAATAAAAAATAAATGTACTTCAATAATCAATCTTGCAGTTTTAAACTAACTTTACGTTATGATCCTGTTTTGCAGCAGAAATTGGTATTTTTAACAGAAATGTCATGGTTTGATTGTCTAAATATTGTGAAGAAATACTATATGTTACTTCTGAAGTTAAGAAAAAAAACTACATTATTATTGAAAACGAACCAAAAATAATTTTCCCTACGCATTCGGGGAATGGCCGACGAAATAATGTGTCTGCTTAAAAATAATTAAATTATTCAAACATTGTTTTCACTAAAGTGATTATTACGTATGAAAATATTATACAAAATAATGTGGGACCCGAAATAAAGGAAAAATTGATGCAAAGTAGACGGCATGCTGTTTTCCCCTCTCATCAATTGTTAGCCTGATTTACCCCTCATATCATCTGGTCTCGAGTCTTGTCATTCTTGTCTTGTCTCGTATCGAGTTTTGCCTTGTCTTGTGTTTTGTCACCTCTCGAGTCTCGTGAAAAAAGTACAACGGACGGAAAACCGACCGAAAATATAAGGGGTTACCCGGGGCTACAAAAACCTTCAAAATGGATCAATTCCAGATCTTATTGACTTTTTATAGAGCCATAAATCTTAAACGACCGGTTTCGCCTCGGTCTACTCTACTATTTCACGCAATGAATCAGTTTCGCGTTAAATGATGTAAGATATTTATTGTTAGAAAAGCATTCTGCCGTTTTTACTGAATCTCCCAGTCAGATGTAATTATATGTGTTAGGCACAAGAGCTAATTAATTCAAACGAAACGTTACGCTCGATGCAAACCGGTAATTGAAGATGATCTGAAGAATTTTGCAATTTAGTATTTCATATAACGCTGACTGGCACACTCCTGGCCTTTGGAACAGGAGTGCCATTCACTTTCCTTCTTTTTCCTGTGAGTCAAGGTCAGGGAGGTCCTTGACCGAGAAGAAACGTTATTACTAACAACTTACCTACTTTCCTTTAAATAGTGCGGTTGTAAGACTCGTAAATTTCAGTTTATGTTTTCAGTAAATATCTGCTGACTGTTTAAATTATGCTTGCAGATTTTGCAAGTATCTTTATAATTTTTACAACCGTTACGTTATTCCTATTTCGAATATTTATTGCTATAAGCAGAAATGATTGTTCATAAAGAAATCCTAATTTCAAATGCAGTAGTTCAATTGAGGGCTCGGATTCAAAAGGGCACATAACATTTTCTCTGGTGAACCCGAAGTCCCCTGGAAGCTTTTAAAAAAATAGTAAAATTTTTATTTTCAAAGAATGTATCTGGATGTAAAATTTTATTGTACATATTTTTTCACATAAACAAGGTAATAATTTTTTACTTTTCAAACCGAATTAAAAAAAGTCTTTTAAAAAAATTATTATTTTTTCATTTGAACTCTTGCTTTGCTCGTAAAATTTCGTATTTAAAAAAAAATTGTATAAATTGTACTTTAGAGTGTCATTTAACTGATCGAGTGAACAGAATTTAAAAATGCCTAAAACTTATTTGTACATTACGAATCTAAGTTTAAAGAAGTTTTTGAGTCTAAATTTAATAGCTTTTGCTTACTAAAAACTGAGTTAACAAATATTCCGTGATTTTTCAATTTAAATTCAAATTGAAAATACACCTCCACCAAATCGAGATAGAAAACGCATCAGACGAGAATACGTGGGCGCGCAATGTACGAAAACTTGTGAAAACAAGGTAAAAGTTTTGATAATTTTTCAATTCAAATACAGAATTCTTTCTGTTCTATCGACTTCCAATAAATAAATCGTAAGAAAATTTCTACTGTGTTCATCTTACACGTCAAAACTCATTGTGGAATTGTTTAAATTGAAATATTAAAAGGAAATATAATTAATTACATTTTTAGATATAAAGTAATTTTATTGAATTATATTAGACACAAAGAAAATAGTATACAAAACTAATAATATCATAGGTATAATTGATGAGTGTTTTGTAAAATTACTTTTGGTAAAAATTTATTCGCCCTGAAAGTCTCGTATTATATGGATACACTCACTGGCAAAAGACCGGGGCTCAGCGCGTAAGCCCCGGAGCCAATAATAAACTCTAAAACTCGAGCATTGCCATAAACTATTACTGCTCCTAAACAATTCAACATTTTGACACCAAACTTTACAAAAAACTTTATCATAGCTTTCTCCGAATTTTTTTCGTGAAAACCATCAAATTCTAATTGGATGAATTAGCAGATACAATAAGAAAATACAACTATTTTGTATTGAAAGTTCATTTGTGTTAATTAAAATATCTATTATCTTTCTCTTTCTTGTTCATAACTTTTGGTTGAAAATTAACATATATTGCTGAAATATCGTCTTTTTGGTTTAAACATTAAGCTCTTTTGGTATTAGTTTTATCTTCTTTTTTTGTGTGTTAAGAACGAAAATGTTTTGATTGAGGATTCAACTATTAAAAACTTTTACTAGTTTGAATTTGTTTGAAAAAGTTGACTGTACTGCAAATGAATAAAACCTGAAATCAACTTGTGTTCTACAATGTGAAACTGTAGTTCAAAGTCCACATAATTTCATTCTATAAGGTATAAGGCAATTCCATCAGCAATATAAAATGTATGCTTACCTGCTATTTAATTTACAATGGATGAAATGTTGGAAATAATGGAAAGTAAATTGAATATTGTATCAAAGGGAGGTTGCCTTCCGGCAAAATTTTCAAAATGTGTTAAGCACTTAGCAAAAGTCGTATTACTCACTCTCGGAAGAAAGACAGAATAATCGATTGGGAATGGAAGTTCGAAGCGATTTCAGAACCACCACCGAGTCGTTGCGATGGAATAAAAATGATTGCCGCGGAAAAAACGAGGACATTGAATAATGGCGACGCCTAGTCGGGGCCAAAGGATTCCACTTCGTCTTTCGCATGCAACCTTTGTGGATCATTAGGTAAAAAGAGTTGAACAAGGTATATCCGGATTCGATTCCTAGCAAGAAGCACAACCTCCGATCGACTATACTTTTCTTCAATTTTTCCATTAACTCGTCATAAAGCATCAAGAACCTCTCACGAAGTCATGATATGGAATTTCTGGGTACGCAATTGTCTCCTTGAAAGGCACCTAATTCTCTTTTTAGGAAATATCAACACAAAACACTTTTCAAATCAATATTTTATATGGAAGGACTTGTATAAGGGTGATTGCTAAAAAGCTGACCACTTTAAGTGCCACTTATTTTCCATTGTGGAATGATACATTTTTTCTAAAAATATCTCAGTAAAGTACCGCAAAATGGGGCAATTTCGGACATGTGGGATAAATTCGGACATTCCTAAATTAATAGTTTAAATTACTTAAAGTTGTTTTAACCAGAATCAGGAACAAGTTAACTTTAATCAGCTAAGGCTGGTTTTAGATTCTGGTTGAAGCCACCTTAAGTAATTTAAACTATTTTTACGAGGGTCTGCATTTACCCAACATTTTCGAAATTACCACGTTTATCATAAAAGTGTTACTGGTCAACTTGAAATTTCAGGACGATTGCTAATGTCGGTTACAGGTTTCAGAGGATTAAATTAACTAACATCATTTTTCTCCGTATTTCATTTAGTAGCTCTGAAGCCATTTTTTTAAAACAATTACTATAAAACCACCTTTAAACACCTTTCCTACGTTACCGGTTTGGGGAGGAAGTAACGGTACGAACATAGATAACATTGAGAACGTCTGCTGATGATCAATTTCAAAGAATGCTTCTTTTTTCTCTGTTTTAAGAAACACCCCATTTCTCCTCTTCTCGTTTTTCATTAAAAGGCGAACTAAATTGATGAAATCTAAGAACAAAAATCCACTACTTTTGCTTAGATTTTCGAAATTCCTCTCATGCAGTTAAAAATATTACTATTTTCTTGAAAAGTCATCTTTTTGGTCATAAATTGTATTACTTGGTTAAAAGCTGAACTACTTTGTTCAAAATTCATCTTTTCAGTTAAAAAGTCATCTTTTGGGTAGAACTCTTTTGCTGAAAATTATTTTTCTCATGATTAACAGTATAAAATTCATCTCTTTTATTGAAATGTAATTTTATCGTCCTGCGATCGTAAGAGCGATTACAGGGTGTCTACTCAAATCCTGGAATAAAATTCCCTGACAATTCCAGGTTTTTCTAGGTATCTCAAGCTTTTTCCAGACATAATTTTTCGCGAGTTTATTATAAATAATGTCCCTTTTTATTTTATGGGAATTTAATTAATATCACAAGATATTCCTAAATATTTTAGCATGATAGGTTAAACAGATAATTAATCATTTCTCAAATTTGGCTTTAAAGTACATGAATTTGAATAAAATGCAAACACATTTTTATTTTATCTTTTTATACTTAAAATGCAGTCCCCATTTAGGTAAAATAATGTAACAACTATATTACTAATTACCTTGAGTCGCTACAAATTCCTAACTTTTCACGTAGAAATTTTGATTCTACCAAAAAGACGATTTTTCAAAAAAATAAATTATTTCTCAATGAAATAGTTGAATTTTTAACTAAAAAAGAGCATTTTTTAAATAAATAGCTGAATTTTGAACTACAAAATATTAATTTTCAATCAAAAAGGGAATAGTTAAATTTCCAGTTATAAAAATATTCTTACAAAAAAAACAGATTTATTTTTTAAACAAATTTAATTTAACCTTTAACCAAAGAGTTTTATTTTCAACGAAAAAGAAGAATTAATTACTAAAATGATCAATAGTTAATTGCAATACTTGAATTTTTAAGAAAAAAAATGAATTTTTAAACAAGATGGTTAAGTTTTAAACAGAAAAATTCATTTTTCTCGCAAGAAAGACGATTTTTAAATGAAATATATGAATTTTTAACAAAAAAAGCTCAATTTTCAATTAAAAAAGACAACTTTTTAACTATAAAGTTAAATTTTTCACCAAACTAATGAATGTTAAGCTAAAATGATCAATCTTTATCTCGAACAAATGAATTTTAAACAAAAAGATTAATTTTTAAGAAAAGATTTTAATTTTGCACAAAGTAGTTTTATTTTTAACCAACACGGTAAGTTTGCTACCATTTTAGACTATATAGACAAAAAAAAGTCAAAATAAAAAATAAATTAATGTTCAACAAAATATTTGCATTATCAAATACAAATAAAACAAATTTTCAACCAAATAGTTAAATTTCAAAGAAAAAAAATCCGTTCTTAAACAAAAATGGAATAGAAGAATCGTTTTTATCAACGAAGTTGAATTTGATTGAAAATACATTAATTTTAAATTTAAAAGATAAATTGTCAAACAACAATTGAATAGTTAAATTTTCAGTTAAAAAATGCGATTTATAACTTTTGGTTAAAAACCAGTGTGGCGATTCGGCGGACGATTTCAAATTTGCCTTTAAACGCAAAATTGTTTTTTTAATTCATATAGTATATTTCACACGTCCTCAAGCACAACAGAGCAGAAAATTGCAAAATTAATTAATTTAAAAACAAACCTCTCAATTTTAGTCTCAAAAATGTAAATTAAAAAAAATGAAATAGTTAAACTTTTAGTTGAAAAAAAAAAATTTTCAACAAAAAATAACGGATTTTCAAGAAAATAGTTCAATTTTAAACCAAAGGGACAAATTTTCAAATTAAAAGATTTATTTTCTACCCGAAATACTTTTTTTCAACAAAATACATAAATTTTGATCGAAATATTTGAATTTTTAAATAAAGACAACAAATTTTCAACCTAATAGTTGAAGTTTCAACGACAAAAATAATAATTTTCAATCAAAAATGGAATACTAACATTTTTATTTAAAAAATTAATTTCAAGCTAAACAAGAGTTTTCAACCAAACAAAAATTTTCAACTTAGAGAAAGAATCTTCAACTGAAGTAGTTGAATTCAAAAAAAAAAATTACTAAAAAAGATAAATTGTCAGCCAAAAATTACATAATTCAATTTTAAGTAAAAAAATAATGTTCAACCAAAGAAATGATTTTTCAACTAAAACTATGGAATATTTAATTGGAATTAGTTAAACCTCCAGGAAAAAAATTACTTTTTATAAAAAATAGTTAAAGCTTCATCCTAAGTGATAAATTTCCAATTAAAATGTCGAATCTTTAACTGAAATATTTGAGTTTTAAACCAAGAAGATGAATTTTCAACTAAAATAATTATTCATCAACTTAAATAGTTGAATTTTCAACCAAAAACATGTATTTTGAAATAAATTTTTCAAACAAATATTAAATAGTTATATTTCAAGTAGAAAAATGAATTTTCAATAACAAAAAAAAAAACAAGAAACAAATTTAAAACAAAATAGTTCAAGTTCCACTTGGAATAAACTTTATAAATCGAACTTTCAGTCAAAAAATAAATTTCAAACAAAAGAGCGTGTTAATCCATTTATTATTGCAATTAAAAAAAAATTAACTACATTCTTGAAAAAAAATTCCCTGGCATTTCCAGGTTTTTCAGGTATACAAAAAATCCCTGACAATTCCAGGTTTTCCAGGTAGGGTAAACACCCTGGGTTAAGACACTGTGAACGATACCTAAAATAGCACTTTCCAAAATAGGCCGTACAATTTTGACTTAGGATATTTAGGGTATTTATTTAAGGTACTTAGGTTACTTAGGGTAATTTATTATCGACTTTTTACCCCACGCACATCACTGGACTCCGTTTCTAGACCGCCTCGGGTTTTTAAATTAGGACTCTATTCAAATTATTTGCATTTGTGATTGACACTGGTGTGATAAAAAATAGTATATGACAGTCGGTCCCAAGTATAACTTTGCCTCGTTCAAATTGCAGGACTTGTCTCGCCTCGGCTACGCCTCGAATCCGACTCCTACTGCGACTTTTACACTCGGCCAAAAAAGTGCCACTCAGGGTCGTGTACCACGGATAACTATTTGTTGAAAATTCTTTGTTTTTACATTCTCATCGTAACGAGAAGGTATAGGTTTTATGTGAAAACTTACTTTCGTGGATTCCATCAAATTTCGACGTTTTGAGGCAGACTTTTTTTCTTTGTAAATCAACAATTTTGTAAAAAGTAATACATTTTATTAAAAACTCGTGTTTTTTGGTAGAACACTAGTCTTCTTGCTCAAAAATTCATCTTTTTGGATAAAAATTTAATTATTTGGTTAACAATTCAACTACTTGATCGAAATCTGTACTACTTTTTTTTTAATTCCTAGTTCTTCAAGATTAACCTCTTTGGTTTAAAATCATTTTTTTTAAACTTATGATATTATCTGAAAATTTTAATATTCCATTTTTGGATAGGAATTTATCTTTTATAAGTTGAAAGTGCATGTCTTTTGTTTAAAATTTGCCTTCTTGGTCAAACAATTAATCTTGTTTGTTGAATATTCAAGAAATAATTATTTCTACTTGAAATGTGAGGAAAATAAAGTTTTTAATATTACATTCAAAATGGTATTTACCTTAATTTTATTGGAAGGAATTGGTGCTTTCCTATGTTTGAATAAATTTTAGGCTACAATAATTTTCGGGTGGTCAAAAAAAGCCTTAAATTGGTACCTAGTTTATGAAAGATCCTTTATGCGAATCCGGACTTATTTCAATTGAGTTAGAGACTCAACTTCCGATATAAGAACGGTTTGGGCATGGCTTGCAGCGGCCTTGAGATTAAGTCCCGAGATTAGAAATGCAAACAGGCAGGGTCACATAAACCATTTCTGTTAAATTTGGATGCATGCCCCAACCAGCTACAACTAATGCGCTGAGAGTGCAGCCCTCATGCTTGACAGCCGGTCATTTTTCCGGCGGTTCAAGTGACCGAAAATTAAAATAGCGAATATTAGGATACCGAAATTTATTTTAAAGAAAACTAATTTACAGAATGATTAATTGACCGAAAACGATTTTAACGAATGATTAATTGACCGAAAATTATTTCAACGAATGTCGAATTATT
>JAAAKG020019130.1:0-20416 GCA_010014905.2 Druon quercuslanigerum
TTTGTTCTTGGATCCCCAAAATTACCTAGTACTCTTTCTGTATCCTGATTTTGGATGCCAACCCATCCATTCATGTCAATAGAAATATATTGGGCCGTAATTTGGGGTGACAAAAGACATAATGGGACATGCCCTTCCGGTAACAAAATGGTATTTGGGAAAAATAACCAATTTGGTCAATTGTATTAATTTAAAAATGTCACTAGAATCCTAATTCTGATTGCATGCCCTGAAATGTTCTCAATTCTTGAAATAATTTAGATGAGATGTTCGACCCGATCGCGACGCGATCAGCGCCGCCCCACCAAGTCGAGGGCGGGCACCGTCTTATGTGAAAGTAAGTCTTAGGTTGACTGAGAACGCGTGCCCGCGGTTCTGGTTACCTGCAAACGGAGTTTACAACGGGGGTAACCCCACGTTACACTGCCGTCGAGAGGCCACGCGAAACACAGAAACGCCAGTACGAACAGACACTTTTCGAAACGCCGACTCAGCGGTTGGATCACGCTTGGCGAGCCACAAAAAAAGGTTCAATTTTATAGTTTCGAGTTTTCAACAGTTTTCATTAACCCGTGAAAAAAGTTTTCAATCCAAGAGGTAATAAGAAAAAAAAAGTCATCGGAACTTTGTCAAAAAAATATTTTTTTATAGAGTGTTTGTTCTTGGACTCGGGGTGAACGCGAAAGTTCTTAATTTATGAAAAGAATTTAAAATTTCTTCAAACTGTATTCAATTTTTTAAAGTTTGAATATTTTCTTAATCATCTCCTTTTTCTGTATTTTTTTTAACTTTCTCCCAGATGGATTTCCGAATGCTTAAAGTTCCGATCTTTTTTTCTTAATCGTCGCGGCTTAGAGGAAAGAACTTCTTCTCCCGGATAAAAATTCGAACAATTTCGATTCTTTCCGTACTGCAAGTGACTTATCGTATTTTCTCTAATTTGGAGCACGTGTCGTATTCGCAAGGATATTGAATATCAACACGTGCTGAAAGGAAAATTAACAGTGTGAAAGGGAAAACTGAAAAGTTGGAGTTTGTACAACTTTATACTGAAAGGCTGCACAAGATTGAGACAGCTTTTCGTTTAGGAACCAGTTAGAGTTTTGTATTTGGTAGTGAGATTTGAGTGCTTCGTGACAAAAAGTGTTTTAATCTTTCTGAAGGGGATTGAAGATTCGCCACAATGAAAAGAGCGGTGCTTACCGCTTGTTTGCTGAGCTTCGTTTTTGCAGGAAGTCCCAGGTTACCCAGGACTTCCGCCGATCAGCGCAGCATCCGAAATGCAAATGTCAACAATAATATCACTGGTAATATCTTGCCATCTCCTTCTCGTGGATCTCCCAGAAGCAGGTAATGTAAATAAAATAAAAAAAAATAGAAAGTATTTAGTCAGACCGTGCCCAATGAATTTTGAAGAATTTTCTTAAATTATTATTATTGTATATGGAGATTCAGAGAAACTGGCAGTCGATTCTGAAATTAGTCATTTTCATAACATCCTTAAGAGAAAGTTAAAAACTAAAAATTTTAAACTTGAATTGAAATTGATATATTTGAATTATAACATGGAATTCAAAAGTGCAACACTTTAAACAGGCACATAATGTTTTAATTGGAAAATTATGCAAAAATATTTTTTTCTTGATCCTGGCGTTGATTAACATAATTTATTCTTTAAGACTAACACATATCAGCTTTTGAAGATGTGTATTGACTCTTAGCAATTGGAATTATTAGATATACCACTTTCCAGTAGCCACAGAACCAAAGACGTAGAAACGTGATTTTCGGTTTCGGAGTCCTAAACCTACTTGTCAAAAATAGCTACTAACCGTAGTCTTCTCCACTCACTTGGTCAGACGTCCCAAAAACGATGTTAATCGATTGGCCATTCTATAAATAAAATCCTGCGAAATTTTAATTAAGAAGACAAGCTCCATGCGTGCGTCCAACCATATTTCAATGGGGCTGAACACTGTAAAAACTTGGGAGTATATTTTGTTTCAGGTAAAATTATAACGGTGTTCACTGTACATTGGTAGGGATTCAGATATTTCTGGAACTTGAGGTACGACTTACCGAGTACGTAGGGTGGTACGAAATACCGACTAGGTGGGGTACGAAAAGTCAGATGTTACTGTTTTGAAATTTTTACAGTTTATGTCAAGCATGCCATGGTGCATACATCTTAGATACTCCCACCTAATCTGAAATACCTAATGGCTCAATTTTATAAAGTACGAACAACGCACCTTCTAAAATTTAATGACCATGACGTACAATTAGCAATTCTGTCAAAGTAATAAACAATGCATATAGACATGGCTATTTCAAATCTTAAAAAGTATTTAAAAAGTCAGGAACGAGAAGATTAGGCGTCGAATGACGTTTTTCATTTCGTACCCCAAGAAGCGGACACATCGTACCCAAAGTAGTAGGTGCAGTTGATCTATAGTTCTTACCCCAAGTGATGGACACTTCGTACCCCAAATCATTGGAAATCTGTACCCTGCATTATTGTCCAATTGTCCAGCATACAGACCGCAAGGGTAATTTTTGTTGCTGGTGTATGGTACCCTGATATTGGTGCTTCATTAACACTTTGTTTTTTCTGTGAATTAACGAGCGAAGCCTATCATATACAGTTAAATAAAAATTAGAAAACTAAAAAACGGATTTAGAGAAATTCAAGTATTCTTTCCAAGCAGAAGTCTTTCAATTCATAATAATAAGTTTTCAAATAAGTATGTTGAGTGATTACCTTCATACTTAGATTATGCTTCAAAATTCATTAAAAAATAAAAACACTTTCACTAAAGAGAATTAAATTTGGCGCGAATTAATCTAAAAGTTTCTTCAATGCCATTTTATCAAAAAAATAAATAGCCGGGAGGCGTCGATTAGGAAATCAAAAGTTAATCTCGAACAGATATCCTTTAAATGGTGTTTTGGAATACAAAGACACAACTGAAATATCGAGTATTTAAATCGATCCATTAATTAGCGCGGCAGTCGTCGATTTACGTGATTATTTGAAACGCGTGAACATACGACATTCCCACTGAAAAAATACGACACATGCGAAGCAAGCATCCTGCAATTAGTGAAATTCGTATGACCGCTCGTGTACCCGCAATAATTGGTCGCATAAAGTAATCAGACCAAAACGTTATAATTTCGCAAGATGACCAATTAGGTACCGAATTGCTCGATTAATTTGCGTATCTTTTAAACGCTCAGATCGATTTAACTTCTCGACGTTGATTCCAAAAAATTACCATTTATTTGGATCAGATGAAAGTGCTATTTTTGCAGATTATATCATTATCCCATTTCGGAACCTTTTGCATTTGGAGCAGTATGTATTTCAGGAAATACGGCCACGGTTACGTTTGGAAATATTTTCCTCTAATATACGTAAATTTCCCAATTGAAATAAATATATTGAAAATCTGTAAAATTAAGAGCACTGCAAGCAGTCGAAGTTTAAGCTATTCCAATTTTAATTATTTTCTATTTTGAGTTTTTCAAATATTAAAGATTTTAGAATTGGATCTTTAAAAAATGTAAAACCTTCAATGTTCAGGAAATGTATATTTTTGAAATTGAAGTTTCAGAAATACAGTGCTTTCCAATTCGGGATATTTCCTATTTTGAGAGCATTCGAAAGTTACCATGTCTTCAATCGTAAGAATTCGTAGTTGTAATGGTCGAAATTTGATATTTTCTAAACTAAACCATGTAAGCTAATTTAAAGAATTTTGAAATTTAATTTTTCCCTACCTTAAACCGAACAAACTATATGTTAAAGTTTGGGACGTATCCAAAAATCAATATTTTGTAATTATAATCATTCGAAGTGCTATACTTTTTCACTACAAAAATGATTTTTGTAGAAGAAGAATATTAAATAAATATTCACTTAATATGATTTAAATATGAAAAAAAGGCTTGGCTATTTAGGCGAGGTTTAGATATTTTCAAATTGCAAACAACTGGAACTTAAATTTTAAAAATCATTGTTAAATTAGATAAAATATATTTGAGAAGAATTGAAATTGATTCAAGTTCAAGTTTTAATTTTGAAATAAGAATACAATTTGTAATTTTTAAAATTGAAACCATTTAAATTTGAGATATTCTTAAATTTAAAAATTCTTACTAATTTAAGTGCATTTTTTAATTATAAAAATCAAAGGTAAAGATTTGAGTGTTTTAAAACTTTGTGAAATTAAGACTGATGCTTTTTAAATGATCTACATTTCTAAAATTATTAGATACGTCAAATTTGGGAAATTAAATTTCGAGGGCTTCCAACTTTTGAATTTCCTAAATATCATTGAAATTCTTTCAAATTCGATTCTTAGTTAGTCCTAAACGAGCTAGGAAAGGGATTATAGTTACGGAATTTACCAGAAGGATAACCCTGAATGAGCTGGAAATGAGGTTAGAGTTACGGGAAATTCCGTAACCATAGACAGTCCGTAAATTTTACAACACCAGCAGCTGGTGTTGTAACCTTGGAAGAACTTACAATTTAAAAAATAGACCACTCTTCAATAGTAGGCCTAACACTCTAATTCTCCTGAGAATGTTAAATACGAAAGTAAGGTTTAAAGGCTCTTATATGAAGCTTCTTGACATTAAATACACCACTAAAGAATTGTGGTTCATAGACTAAATTCTGTGGACTACATCTGTTGATTTTACACCTTTACTTTTTACAGAATATTCAATACTTTTATTTTATTTTAGTTTATTGTCAGCAGCGTTGACAATAAACTTTGAATAAAGATAAAGATAAAGATAAAGATAAATGCATTTCATCTTTGTAAAACTTAACAATAATTTTTATACAGTTTTGATTATGAGCCTAACCTTAATTGGTCAAGTACTGGTTTCCTTACCCTATATCTTTAAAAAAGCAGTCACCCACGCGGAAGAAGTTTCACGAGAGTCAGTTTCATTATAACGAACGCGTTAACGGGAAACTTAGTTCGTGGCTGAAACAATCGACAATCATTAGAGAATTTTATGAATGCTCATTGGAGGACCCTATAAACGAGGACGATTCGCATTTTGATCGGGGCAGCTTTAATTGGCTGTCTTAATACAGTGGACATTCGTGTAGAAATTTACGATCAAAGAATATCCCTGTATATAAAGAAGAAAGTAACGGCAAAGAACGATGAACTCTTTTACTTATTTATTGATCCAATCTTTAATTTGATGTTTGATGAAAGTGATACATCCCATTTTGCTGGGTTGTGATAAGGCATAAGGAACCAGAGTAGAATGGCCATGATATCAGATGGGCGAATGCCTCGACTTTCAAACAATGCTTGAATGCAGCATTAGATTCTGGACCATGCCGATACAATCTCTTCACCAATCGTGCATGGTGAAAGTATAATAACTAATAATCCAGTTACCGTTCAGTTATAATACAATAAAATTTTAGAATAATGCAATTTTAATTAGCTTTTTAATACGTCCAGCTCAAGAGTGACCCCCAATAAAAAGAACAAGGTTTCTTTTGTTGATGAATTACGCCCTAATCTTTTTTCATTTGTTGAAACAAATATTATGTAATTTTCGCTCACTCTACAAAGTTTAAGCAGCGATGGAAATGCATATGGGTCATTTTAAAGATTGTTTTTAATTTTTGTCCTAATAGTAGGTATCCAAAAGAACGCCAAAATAAAAATTTAGATTTTTTAAATCAGAACAAAATGTCACAATTTTCAATTTAACTTTTTCATCAATTTTTCTTTTCGTATTAAACCTGTATTAAGAGAGGCAATTCATAAACGATTTTGAATTTTAATGACTGAATCTATCCATTTCAGTGTTTTATTTTAGAAAAGATGTCAATCATACACGAATCTCGCAAACTAAAAAAATAAGGCCGTACTTAGAATTGTTTTGAAACTCACTAAAGTTCAAAGAGCTGCCAGTTTTTAATTTTTATGCTTAACGAGCACGCTTTTGTATAAGGTTATAAGTTATGTCGTAGTAAATAAATATTTAATTTAAATATTAGTGAACTCTTTGTTTTTCTCTATACATCAATATTTAGAAGGCTAGAAAAGCTAATTTTCATTAAATTTACAATTTTCTAATCTAGTTATTTCTGTGCATTTTAATTTATGAGGTACAGTGGATTTTATAAATTACCTCTATTTTTACGGATTTCATGATTTTTTTCAGAAATATTGCTTTAATATAAAAATAATTTGCAAAAAAATTCTTTATTTCGTGAAAGTGCGAACATTTTTACATACAACTTTTTTTGCTGATATCATTATTTTTTGATGAAGTCAACCAAAAATGAAATCATGCAGATTTTTCATGATTTTGATCAAAAAACGAACTTTCCTTGAAGAGTATGAATTTCAGATAAAATATTGTAAACAATAAATGCAGATCTTAATAAATTACATATTTGTTCTGTCAAGCATTTTTTCATATATTTAATATTATAAAATTGACTCTAATTTTTAAGATGAAAAAAGGGTTCCTTATCGGTTTTGTATTTTCTCACGGAAGGCATTCGTTTTTCATAATGCACTTTTATGACAGGCTTAAATATTTTAAAAGTCCGCCATTCTTTTGTCCACAATATCTTTTTCTCCAATCAACATTATCTGAAAAAATTAATTTTTATTTTTAACAATTTTCGATTTTTGTTGTATTTTTTGCGCAGAAAGTTTAGAATACAATTGCAGGTAATAATAAACAAGAATTTTTTACTATATCTTATAATGGATAGAATTTTTGTTTGTTGATAAACTTAGTTTTTTAAAGAATAAATAAATTAACCCAACAGCTTTTTGTAAGTAAATAATGGGAAAATATACACTGTGTCCAAATCTATGAAGAAGTGTTACATGCGAACACTTTAGGAAAACATTTTTTGACTGATTTAAGAATTTTAAACTGTACAAGAGCAAGTAAAACATATTTTGCATTATGAACATTTAAAATTTAATTGCTTTATCAAAGAATCATCAATTAGCAGAGAAGCACCAAAGTTATGAATTTATGAATTACTTGCACAAAAACTGAATAAATTCTTTTCTAAACGCTCCTGGCTGAAAATGATGAAAAATGAACACCTTTTCTTATAAATTTGAAAAACTGTAAGGAACTTTCTTTTCATTAGTGAGTAGTGTCATTCTTAAAATATTGACTACATAAAAAAATGTTTATAAAAAAAAAGTGTTTTGTTTACAATTTTTTGCCTGAAATGCATACTTTTCAACATATAATTTATTCTTTAACCAAAATTATAAAAAAAACAGCGTGATTTTTATTTTTGATTGATTTTATGGAAAAGTAATGATTTTGCCAAAAAATTATATAGAAAAAAGTTCTATTTTTACGCTATGCATAATTTCTTTGTTGAATATTTTTATGTATATTTTTATGTATATTATAAGGAATTTATACCAAAATAAATCATAAAAGCCGCACTCAGAGAAATTTCCTCTTGTGACTAGAGGATATTTATTGACGTTTATGGATTTTACTTTTAAATCTAAGGTTAAGAGGATTTTCATTGATCCAAACAGGAATTCTTTTGCACCAAAAGTTTACCTTATGCAACTTACTTCACGAAATCTGAGAATCAAATGAATATGTTTCTGTAAAAAATATATTAGCGTCGTTCCAGAAAAAAAGTAGCCAAGAGTGCGATGCTTTTTTTTCAAGACTTATTTTTTCTGATTACGTAAAAATAACGTTTGTTTTTGAATATGTAATATTTTGTGATAAGTATAGCTTTTTTACTCTTCTAAATATTCATGTCCGAGAAAAACAAAGGATTCACTAAAATTATTTCCATGACATTTTATGTTTGGTGAAATTTAGTGAATTTTAGAGAACTCTTGAAATGTCCTTTTTTAATTTCTGACATGTGTATATGGTAAATATTTTTCTGAAACCACTCTCTGGAAGGAATAAATTCTGTCATTAAACTTAAAAATTGGTTGCAAATTTCCTGTTTTATGCAGATTTGGAAAGAAAAGAAAAATTCACGATAAAAGAAAATGAAAAGCAAAATCTCTTGTGTATTTCTGATTTGTAGAATCTAATACTTTATTTTAGGGATTTTTTAAACATCTAATATCAGGAAATTAATCGGTTATTAAATAACTCACATGATCGAGCATATGAGTTTAAAAAAAAAAAAACTTCAGAATGACCCATAAGAAAAATATGGAAATTTTTTGAGGAAGTGCAATCGAAGAGAAGGTGAGAGGAATGATCGGATGCAGGTCTCGTGCTAAAAATCATGGCATGATAATCACCGTCTTGGAGAAGCCGATTATGGAGAAAGGGCGCAGGGCAATACAGGGAAAGTCAAAGTACACCGCCCGAATAAGTGTCGTCCGTCATTATGTATAAGGAGAAGGCAATTGCTCCGTACATACGGTATATACATACTTTCGTCGTTTTCACTGACACATGACGAACGTGTGTGGTGCATTTAATTCGAGGCATCAAATCGAAGACGCGGACTTATTAACATACAATGCTGCATGTGGGTTCGTGGTGTTAATTCCGCGACTAATGTGCACCGCCCTGGATTTCAAGTACGCTTTCAGGGAATATTTATTGTCCAGGGTTGTGTCAAAATAAAATATTTGACAATGAAAAATAATTTTTCTATATTATCCCCTTCCGATATTTCCTTTCCCTTCCAACTCATTTAATTCTCTTATATCCTATCCTATCATCATCTACCCCTCCCCTTACTCACATTTAACACCCTTACCTCTCATCACGAATTACTCATAGTTAGTTACCCTTACCATCGTCATATCCTCCTCTACCCTCTTCCCTTTCCCTTCTATCATTAACACCTCTGACTCCTTTTTCCCTTCTGTACCCCTCATTGGTACCCTTTTTAGTGTTTTTGGGATACAGATTTTTGACAGAGTTCTCAGTATTTTGCTAAAAAGCGTACAGTGTACTGATTTACTGAGTTTTTAATTGACTGAGATTGATTGAGTGTACTGATCTTCCCACCAAAAGTCTTAAGGTTTTCGGTTTTTTGTTCATCCTGTACTAGCCTAAACTAATGTTCACTTAAAAGAGCTGGCACATACCGATTTCCATTTGATTATGGTTTGAGAATGTCTTACTGAGATACAAAGTGGTGGTATATGAGAATAATTTTATTAATCAGTGTTTGCTCATTTTATAAAAATTTGTTTATGATTACCAAAATTTTTTCGGTTAAAAAAAAATTATTTGTTTCCACGTATGCGCAGATTCCCGAACCCTAGTTTTCATATGGCTGATGGCAGCTGATATACTAGAGAAAATCATGTATTTTGGATTTGATCTCCGAGCTTTTTTAAAGTTGTTCTAAGTAAAATATAGTTTTATCAGGTGTGACTAGTGTTAAGTATTCTTCATGGAAATGGTGTTTAGTGTATTAGGAATTTTTTCTGTATAGAGTTAGATTCATATTTAAAGTAATTCTTGATTTGACTTCAGAATTTATTATTATGAACACGGGGTAAGAGTACCAATTCTTGTAACCCACCACCCCACTCTTGGCTTTCTCTTCTTATTTCTTAGATAATACGTGTTTTCAACAACTTTTGCCTCAATCAATTTAATTATATTATCATTTTCACATACAATGCATGTATAACTTATATTATGCAATCAGATATTTATTTAAAATTAAATAAATTCACTTTTGTTTTTGGCGTGTCAATAATAATTGGGCTAATTTTACAAGAATTTGTGCTTTTACCCTAGCTTCTATATATTTACCAAAAACTTATTATTTACAGTAAAAGGTAGAAAAAGAGAAAATGCTTTGATTCAGTAATATCAAATGCATTTAATTTGATTAGAAGTGTGTTTTTTGAAACAACTTTTTGAAAAAGACATACACGCCTGTCGTTTGTTAGGGTCGTGAAGTTGAGATTTCACATTTTTTTTATTCTCGAAATATGATCATGTCGATATTAAATGGAAGATTAAAATGAGCTGCAGCACTGTTGATAAGTCGGTGTTTACTGAGTAGGCATACATGGTGATCGAACTCAGAAATTTTTTCGTAACAAAGAATCTGTTCAGAAGCTTCTCTACGCGTAAATCGGTGACATTTCTTGTTTTCTTCGTGCAATACCTCCAGAACTTTCGTGTAGTTAAAGTAAAGATAAAAACAAGACGAATGGTGCAATTAACCGGAATTGTAGACAGGACTCTTAGTGTCCCATAACTTATGGCCGTTCTGGCACTCGTTGGGTTGCCTATATAAATTCCCGTTTATTGATCCAGTTTTTCCGTGACCATTGAACAACGCTTTAATTTTACTCGCGTCCAGTACCGGAAAATCTATTTCGGGACTCGAAATCAGTACCGCGACCGATCTCAATCAGAAATTATTTCTCTTGTCTTCCATTTTTCATGCATGTCATTTGATAAGCTCCAATTACACTTCGCCAGATGACTGTGACTCTTCAGTCTTCAATTGTAAATTGTATTTTTGACATGAAGGCTGAGGGCTGAGGGGGCGATCGAGGTAAACGCACTTGTAATTAGGGCACTTTTGATCCGCCGACCAATTCGGTTCGATTGCCGATCGATCTTCGTGTCCTGGTCAATCACCACTGCTCGAGATAAGGACCAAGAGTACAAGATCCTTGTATAACAATTATCTTCGATCGATCCATTCCGTTTCAAATTGTTCCAAGCACTGGTGAAAGAGGTTATCAAATTAATTGGCTCGATTCTTTTTCCTTTTACTTCTTCACAGAGAAGAAGGTTTTATGAGGATGACAATTTCCAAAAGACTTTGCACAATAAATACTAGTCATAATTGGTTCCAGTTCTTTTAGGGAATTTCTGAAATTGAAATTTAAATAAAACTAAATACAGTATAGATTTGGTGACTTTAAACCAAAAGCACTGTAAGATCAAACACTTTGCAATATTGAAAACAATAAAGTCTGGATGCTTGAAAATTTCCAAATTAAAAGCATTTAAATTTGTTACAAAAACTTGAAATCAAGAAAACAATGTGAAAATACCTAATCTTCTAGTTAATGAATTGGGTAAATCTAAGCCTAAACTTAATAGCAACCTATGCTACCATTATAGTATCCAACTAAATTATAAATGTAAATTAATCTGAGCTTTCTAGAAGACCGGAAGTGCTAGTGTGAGAAAAATGCTTAATAATGGAAGCAAAACCGCCGCAAGGATCGCCGAGTATCCAAGTTCACCAACCGTATCATTATGCTGAGTAATTTTTGACGCGTCTCGATCTTATATGTTTATTTATTTTTAATATATTATAAGGTGTTTTATGCAAAATGTATTTGTGAACACATAGAGACTTTCTTTCTAGTAGATGATAGGCTTGATAAAAAGCCTTCGGAGATTAATTCTCTGAAAATGTCGGATGTGAGGAAGCTTTAACGATTTCTTTATAAGTTTCTTCCTGGATTATCTGAAGTTTGCTTTAGTAATCGCAAAGGGGCAATGACCTACTGTCTACGTTTTTCCGATATGGAATTTTGATTGTTAAATTAAGAATATCCCGTTTTTTATCTTCATAACCAATTCTTGAAAAGAAGAAAGTATATTTATTATTAAAAGCTCTGGACTGGAAATTTTTTTTTTACAATACATAGATTTGGTTGCTATGGAAATAGCAACCCTTCTCTTTTATCCAAGAAAAATGTTCGTTTTTTCAACAAACCCTCTGTTGATCTATAAAAATGTGATTGTACCAAAAAAATCTCACTGTTATTTGGCACAAAAAAATATCTGTTGCACTCAAATCATTTGGTTTATCCTAACTACATATTTCTGGCAGCGATCATAAATGCTTTCAAGTTGATAAATCTATTACACCTTTAAACTAACATTTTACTCGCAATTCACAAATTCAAAGTAGATCATAAAATGTTTAAAGGTGTGTATAAAATGTTCATTTTTCTTAAAAATTTTCAATAGTGAAAGTAGTGTATTGAGTTTCCGTGCCAGAGAGGTTTTTTTTCAAAGGTGGTAATTTGAAAAGTGTATAACCTAGAATGCTAAACGCAGGATTAATTATAGGGCTTTAGGAATAAACGGTGACAGAATGGATAGAAATATATATATTTTTAAGTTAAGACTGGCAATGTTATATAAAATACATAATTTCGAAACTTGCAAAAATGTGCAATCTTGCATGATCGTTACTTGGACAACTTTTACTTCCCTTGTCCCGAACAACATAACTTGCCACTCAGATCTCACCAGTTTCCCTTTCAAGGGCACTGCATTCGATGGGAAATATTCAAAGAACCGTTCGAACTCCACAGGAGCGGCTAACTGGACAAGATTTATCGCCATGGACATTGTGTATCTGGGTTTGTCATCTCGAATTGGCTGGTTGGTAGGAAAGCCTTCCTTGCATACATTCAGAAAATTAGCCCTAAACAGTCGCTTCCGTTTCGATTTAGACTGGTGTGTATTACCGTAAACAAGGGCTGAGCGGTGTTTATGTGGAAAAGCGGCCCACCTTTATTCGGAATTTCTCAATGCGATACTTGCTTCTTATGTTACCTTTAAGGGGGAATCCCGTGTAGCGGGTCCAAAAAGTCAATTTTTTTCTTAAACTATAGCTTGGCATCTCAAAAACATACAGTGAAAATCCCAGAGCCGCAGCTGAACTCCTTATCGCCGAAACAGCGGAGTGTCGTTCAGGCCGTGATCCAACCCACACAAGGTCTAGCTACGCGCAAGTAAAAAAACTCACAGTAAATCAGCAATAACGAAAAAATATGATTTTAGGAATGAACCAGCTCCACGAAGAAGAAGTGGGCTTAATGTATGCCCCCGGAATAGCCGAGTAACGATTGGAACCCGTAAGACAATTGTCACTATGTAAATATTTAAACTCGTTTTTCTCGATTTCGCATTTTTCAAAATTGCCCGACTCATAGCTCAAAAAGTATATGATTGATTAACTTCAACTTGCATGTAAAGATTGCGGAAATGTTTCATTTTGCGGTGAACTACTCCAAATTAAAAAACAAAATTGATTCAATAATTTTTTTAAAATATATTCAAGCAAATTTTTGGGTAAAAATCGAATTTTTTAAATCGCCGTCATTCGTGAAATATTAATATTTTTTGTAATTGTCTTTTCGTTTCACCTATACTATTTAAGGATCTAAGCTTTAGAAATCTTTTTGATTTGTTTATCTGAGGTTCATGTGTGAGAATCTAGAAATCGGGAAAATTTACCTATCGAACTTGGACATGTCGGACATCTGTCCTTATGAATCAAAATATTATTGATGTATAAGGCTAAAATTTTACACTGAATTCCCCTCTTAATACGTTTTTAAAGAAAAATCTGACCATTAATTTTTTTAATTTGTAATGAAAAATATTAACTTTAGGAAAAAAGAGTTGAGTCAAAAATATGTATTGCAATAAGGTCTTAAAGTTTGATCACAACATTTTTGTCTCAGATAAATATTCTTCGAGATTTTTTAAAGAAAATTAAAAAATTTAAATAACTTCATTTCTATTAATGTGCGCCGACACTCCTTTCGAGACTTTCAACTGCGATGCAAAAGGACAGGTTGTGCTAGTTAAAACGGAAAAATTTAAGGACGAAATTACGAAAGTTCAAAGATTTTCAATTAAAACGATTAAAGTTCAATAATAAATTAATGATTATTCAGACTATTGGATTCGAGACTTTTCTGAATAGTAAACTTTAAAAAGAAGTGTTAAAATTAGAGTTCGTCTTCACTTTTACATTTTTAAAATAAAAATCGTAATTTTACAAATTTGAGGTGTGCAAAAAAAAACAAGTTGAAAAATTTTTGAAGTAAAAAAAGTACTGATGTTTTAAAAAGGCCATTTTATATTTTTTGTGTATTTTCTTTAATAGGATTCAAGATTTAAATTACCTTTTTGGAAATAATCGGCGCGAATATTTATACAATTATATATTGGGAATTTGCAAGCACTTCCAGTTAATGAAAGTTTTTAATAAGAAGAATTGCAAATGTATAATTTTTTAATCAAAAATAAACCTAAAGATAAGTTACATTTGAAACTTTAAGAAACTCAGTTTAAAACAATTTTATTTCAATCATTCTCAAATAAGAATGATTTCCAACTGTTTCGCAATACCTAAGTCAAGTAATTGATTTTTTTTCAATTGAGTAATTTTAGAAGTTTTCTAATTTGCGGTTTCTTCTAAAAAATTGAGATTTGAAACATTAATTGTTTTACGTTAAGAAAATTTGAGTGATTTAAACAATTATTTTTCTAAGAAATTGAAACTCGATGCATCAATTGTTTTACATTTAATAAATTTAGTGATTTGAACAATTAAAATTGAGATATTTATAAAAATTGGTACAAATAATTACGGATTTTTCATTTGCAAATTTATAATGTACTTAACTTAAATTTGATACATTTTTTAAACCTTAAATTATGTTCTTAATTTTGAAGTTTTATCATATTGGAATTTGTTTGATTACTTTCTTCAATTGGAAGTTTAAATGATTATAAAACTAAACAAATTAAAATTTAAGCAGAAAAAATTATTATTTATTTTAAAATTCTGCTTGTCAATTCTGCTTTGCTGTTTATCATGTTATACTGAACTTATAAGCAATTTATTTCTAAAAAAACAACTGATTAAAATACTATTTCTAATGAACTTCGAATAAGATACACAAATCTTCCAAGATTTAATTGAATTTTGATGAGAAGAGATAGTTTCCTTTCTCACAATCAGAACAAACAGAAAGTCCGTGGATCGTTCAAGAAAGTGTGAAGGTGTCGGGAATCTACGGTCAGAACGTAATAATCAAACCGCCGTTAGATCTTGGGAGTGGATTTATGCTACTTTCAGTAACCCAGCTTTGCTATACGTAACAGAAACCGATCTCGTATTATGACCAATGACGTAAATGAGGACTCGAGGTTCCACAGGTGCCACCATCTTCGAAGTTGTTTCGAAACTGTCATCAAAAGTCACACAATCAAATTTTTTTCAACTCCACACACTCCAACGTCCGCTTATTTTGTAACTGCTTCCATTCTACAGCAAATTACTTAGTCCCGTTATCAGATTAGCAGTTCAGAAAAAGCAAAATAATATTTGAAAATTGAATATTAAAGCTCTCCATTTCAGGGTCATTATATCAAATTGAATTAGATTAAATCTAATTTCATCTAAAAACATCTACTGCTTTCGTTTTTCAGGCCGGTTATTTCTTGAAAAAGAAAAAAAAAGGAACTGAAAAGAAACATCCCACTGATATTTCGGTATTGCGAGAAATCGAAATTAAAAACTTTCCCTGCTTTTTTACTTAATTCGATGCTATTAAGATTAAGAGAAGGATCTTTTTATTCATTAAGACATCAGTGCATATTTTTATCGTGAAATTCAAGTAATTACTTGACTTGATGATGTGTACTTTAGATTTTATCTTACAAATAAAATTGAGCTCCACCTCAGAAAATAAGATCTATATATTCGTAGAAATTCCATAGAGTTTTTTGTCTCATTATTATAAAGTGTTTCACAAAGATCTTATAAGTTGGAGTGCTTACAATTTGGAAGCATAAATTTCTTCATAAACGTGGATAAATGGACTAAAATTTGCCAAGTGTCTTCGTCTAAAATTTGTTTTTCACCTATCTCAATGAAACTCCGCGAAATTGTATTGCTTGTGGACCTCTTTAAATTCTGGAAAGGCTGTGCACCTAGTATAACAGGCTGTCAAGATACAGAGACCCGAATTTTCGACGATTTATATTTTATTTCGATTTGTCGTTTAACAATATTTGCAATTAAAATAATCATTGTACAATGCAAAATTATTTCACCTTGATATTTTATTTTAAAAAGCATTTTTTGAGTTTTTTTCAAATGCGGGATTTTTTATATTTTTGTAAGTAAGATAGAAAAAAACCTTGATTTTTATCTTGAAAAACATCTCAAAACAAAAAATAGGATGGAAAGTATTCATTGAGTCCTAGTCTTTCTAGAGGATCATATGAGCGCGAATGCCCCGCGCTAACTAGCCGAAGCGCTAACAGATGAGTGGTTCTAATAATTGATAAATATTATTTTTCTGTAACATTTTTCATCTCTACAAAAAATAATACTGTTACTAGTTAAAACCTTAAAACTCAGTTTTGATTCTGCAAAGACTGTCCCGGGCACAAAAATACTATTCTATAGTACCCTTTTTTAGAATTGAATCAGATTTAAAAAAAAGTATTCGTCATTTCCACAGCATGTCCTTTTGTCGATCAGAAAGATCACGATAAAATCGCGTAGAGAAGAACAAATTAAACGTTAAATTTAATAAACAATCATTTATTTAAGTACCACTGTGATAGGCAAGGGGACTTACACCAAGAAACATTCCAAAACATTAAAAGCACGAGGGCTCACGAAAAAGCATCTCAAAATGTAAAAAACGTGGAGAATCATCCACCACAGTCGTCCATTATTTTATTATAAACTATCGTTTACCTTCTATAAAATCTTAAAATTTGATTTAGAAGATATCCAAATCATTCTCCTCCTACATGAAGTAAAAATAAAAAAATGTTGGTTACGCATAAGCAAGAAAATAATTTTGATCAAGTATTAGTACGCCTAGTAGCGCTGTGGCTAGTTTGAGCGGGACTCCCGCACTATTTTGATCTTCTAAAACTCAGACAATAATATCCATCATATTCTCTTAATTAAATTTACAAACTTATTTTATTGTGAGAAAAAGATAATTAATATTAAAGTAATAAACGATTGATTGATTATTCGTAAAAGGAAAATTGGATAATTGTATCAGGAGTTATGTACAATTGAAAGTTGGTGGTCAAGGTGAGTCGTCGAACATTCAGGCCCCTCTATCCTGACACCCCGTTATACTAGTTGCGCGCCCTCTGCAGAATTTAAAGAAGTATAGTAGCACTATAATCTAGCAGTCTTTAATAAGATAGGTGACAACAGCTTCTTATCGAGGAACTTGGCGAATTTACCCCAAATGTGAAAATTAATATTTTTTTCACAATATTCAATTTTGAAAATTTTGAAGCATAAACAATTAGCACTTATCATTTTGGAAACATTAGAAACAAGAAAAAACATTTGGTTGCTATTTTCAAGTTCAGACCACGAGAATTCGACTTTTTGGGGAAAAAATTGAAATTTGAAAGTTTCCAATTTCAAAGTATTGTTTAGATATTTCCAAAACCGAAAATTTTCGGTTATAGCGTACTTCTTTAGCTTCCTTTACGTATATCCTTTTCATCATGCAAACATTTCTGTTTCCAAGCTCAAATGACTTTTAAACCTTTTCGACTTAAGAGTCTCATTTACACATTTCCACAATGCTTTGCTCGGTCGTCCTGTGGGTACATTACCATTTAATTTTCCAAAATCTACTTGTTCCCTCAGTCGTTCATTTTTCATTCCCTGAACATTCCCAAACCATCCAACCAAATTTCTTTCATACTTGTCAAACAGTGTCTCCTATAAACCACATTCCTTGCGAATTATCTCACTACTAACTCTGTCCATTAGCGTTTTACCGCACACATTGCGCTGGTATTGCATGCAAACCGTGTTAATTTTTCTCTTATCCTTTTCTTGGTACGTCCAGGCCTCGCTAACGTACAACACAGTGAGTGCAAGTATAGAATTATATATAGCAATTTTAGGTTCATTTGATATACACGTACTTATCAACGTCTTCTATCCTTTCATCGTGTAGGGCAATGTTGAACACTTCTTTCTCGCCCTTTCCTTCTTTAAAAACTGTATCATTTAAATTTTAAACTTTATCCTTTACAAACCTTATCATCTGCAAATTCCAACCCATGCTCCTTCACTGTCCGAGATCCACATCTTCTTCGCCGAGGGTGGTCATATAAACTTCTCCATGGGCATAATAAACATCCAACAGGAAATAACGCATCCTTCTCTAACACGTTGCTCCCGCACTCACTTTGCTTCCTGCATATATTGAGTTCGTTGCTTTTAGGAGCCTACTCCGTAGTCTTTCGGGAGATAAAATTGTTTTGTTTACCCTCAAAATTTTTTTGTTATTGATCTGAAGCTTAATATCTGATGCGTATTTGATTTTCCGGACATAAATTCACATTGGACTTCGCAGATCTTTTCTTTTGTTATTTCCATTATCCTTTTTTTAAGTATTTCTGAATATATTTGGTCTTTACTTCCAATTTCTAAAAATCAGTTTTATCCAAAAAAGTAAATATTTTCGTCCCAGATAAATATCGTGAAGTGATATAATACCGTTTCCTTTCTCTGCGGTAGGTATACGTACAGCTGCTTCGAACAGATGAAAGTCGTATTTTGTTAACGAGGTCCTCCAAATCTTGCCATAATTGAATATTGCATCGATCGTCAAATACGAATTATTCAAAACTTGCTGAAGTATGTCATTTAGTCAAATAAACCATTTTCTGACCCGATTTATGCTTGCTTGTATCCATTATTTTGATTAGCTGCAAATCTTGATTAAATTATGAAAATGAATAATAATTGACCATAGAATTCCAATGCACGTTAAATTATTGCAGTCAATTAAAAATTTCAATTTGTCCCGGAAAAAAATGATATCAAGATTGTCATTAGACGAAGAATCACTTCCGTGGTAGGGTCAGTGTTTCAAGAAAACTTATTTTCAGACTTGACAACTTCCACATTTGCAGATATTCAGTACATAAGGTGTAATTATTGTGGATAAGCCATTCCCGAGGATTCATAATTACGGCGTTTCCTCGGCAAGGAGGGACGATAAAATCTCATTGAAAGATCTCTATGCTTCGTATAATCTAAATAGCATGGCTCAAAACAAATACTCTGTTTGTAATGCTTTCAGGCAGAGACTCATTTCTCTCGATATAACTTTTCCTAATGTTGTGAACAATTCGAGAACCTGAAATTGACTTTGACAAAGAAGTTAATTCATTTTATACGTGAAATTTTAAACGCCGGAATATGAAAGGAATTTTTTATTTCATTGGAGGAAATTCTGAACATGCAACATTTTTATTTCACAAGTTTCGAAATAAATAAAGTATTTTAATTTTAGAAATAAACAGGTCTTTTTAATTTGGTTCTTAACCTAAAAAAGGCCTTTTCGTTTAAATTTATTTCGTAACATTCAATTTTCTAGATTTCCGGATAAAAATTTGAGCCTTGTTTAAAAAAAATG
The DNA here is from genome assembly GCA_010014905.2 of Druon quercuslanigerum. NCBI lineage: Eukaryota > Metazoa > Arthropoda > Insecta > Hymenoptera > Cynipidae > Druon > Druon quercuslanigerum. The sequence continues at coordinate 19,251 of JAAAKG020019130.1, forward strand.
TTTTGATTGTAATCTTTTAAGTTCTGTAAGTTTTATAATTGCAAAAAAAATGTCTGAAGTTTCCTAATAAAAAATTATCGATTTTAAGATATTTGCAAATTTGCAAGATTGAAATTTAAACAGCACCAATCTTGAAATTTCGATATTGAACTATCTGAATTCAATTATTTAAACAAACTAAACTTTTCCTAACACTTAATGACAGGTCATTTTAAAGTAAAACAATTCATTTAGTCCCTTATTATAAATTAAATAACTCTTTAAGAATAATTTTCCTTTTTTTCGCATTCCGCTATCTAAACAGTCACTTTAAAATCAGCGTTTATATTTTCAGAAAAATGAAACTTCACCCAAATAGTAATTTACCAACATTATTGCACTTTAAGTAGAAGGAATAACAATGTTTTGTATTCTTGCAACTTACGTAAGTTTACTCTAGTTATTTAATCTAAGTGAAAAATGTTTCAGCTCAAAGTCTATATGATAATAGGTGCTCATGGCTCTTTAGCCTTCTCTAGTAAACGACACATCCATAAGTAGCATAATTTTCTAGTGCTCGTAATTATTGTTCTCGAGGCTTAGTAATTGATCAGTAAAAGATTGGCTACACGTGAATTGGTCAATAATAACTATCCATAGAATGATACACTTGTGCATAATGGCCATATACATACATACAGTTGTATACGAATCCCTTAATAACGATTTCAATTCTCACGACTTGCTCTGCTTTGTTCAATGATCGGCATTCGATTCTAACTGTCAGGTTTACTGAAATTTCTCTTAGGAATCATGTAGAGTTTGCGCAACTCTTACAATTTGTTATAATTCAAATATCAGGTACGAATGTTTCTTGGTTTCATTGTTCTTATTGGAATTTTTAGGATTTAAGAAAGCAGCTTTATACTTTTAGGCAGATTAGTTATAATTTGCGCAGATTTTATAAAATTATATAATTCAATAACATGCAATTAACCTAATTTTGAAAACATCTGAACTTTTATAATAAATTATATATAATTTTGATTTCCTAGAATTCAATTAAAAGGATAGTTTTTTTAAATACTGAATTATGGAATAATATACTCTTTTTCCGGGGCGGCGGAAGGGTTCGAGCTGAGGTGTTGAGAGATGCTTGGCCGGAGTTCCAGTGGTTTACCGGGGGG
>JAAAKG020019141.1:0-20415 GCA_010014905.2 Druon quercuslanigerum
AGTATAATTTTTAGTCAATGCTCACCATATTAAATTAATCCAAAGGCACTAGAACTGAACTTGTAATTTTCGAGAGAGACAAAATATACCCCCGGTCGATAGAACGATCACGTTACAATACGTTAATCTAAAAAGATTTTGAATTTGGTAAACTTAATAAATTTATGATATTGCACCAACTATTAGAAAAGGTATAATATTTGTATGAATATACGTAGTAATACTGAAAAAAATAATTTTTTACTTATTGAGTTGCGAAACTAATACTAAAAAGGCTTGGGTAAAAAATATTATCAGGTTTCCGCATAATAGAAGAGCTTTTTTTTAAATCGCGGAGCACATGTTTGAAACTTTGAATGGTAAGAAAAATAGAGATAGGGATAGAAAGCGGATCACGTTGCTCCCATATTTAATTTGCGTAAACCAAAAAAATGTTTTTAGAGCTATAGATATATTATAGCATTACATTTACCAATAAAATTTAGAATGACCATCAACGTAAAAACCAGAGTACAAGTGATCTTCATTTTTCGGAATCCAGGGACAAACTCATTATTGCGTTATTAAAAAAATTAGTTAACAGTGTATTTGAACGCGAATCCTGGAGTTTTATCAGAGTATTAATATATGTAAGCTTCCTCGTTATCTCGATTATTGTATACATAAAGCTTATAAGATTCATGTTCAGATAAAGAATATCTCACAATAGCTTCGTGGATGGTGCCAAAATGTAAAAGTTATTTGTTTATTGATAAAAATGGTACACAATTTGTCATTAAGCCTGGGCCAAATGCATGTTTTTTTATATTTTATCGAAGGATAAAATAAAAACAGCTGAAATTGTAGGATATCAAGAAATATCTATAAACTTTTTTTCTTAAGAAAAAAATCAAGTAGAGTCTTAACATATAAAGTTTTAAAAATATTTCCTTTTTTTAAATCATCAAGAAATAATAATAATATGGTAAAAGGCTATAAGAAAATGTAGTTCATTTAATAATTACAGTTTTTTCATGAATAAAGTTGATATTTTCCAGTGTTTTTTTAATTAGAAAATATTTTTTCTCTTTTAAAAAACAACAATAAACAAAATGTTGCAATTATTTGAATTATAATTTGAAATAAGTCTAACCCAAAAATCTTCTTTCCATAAATAAATTAAGCTTTCTTAACATAAAAGTAGGTAATACTCTCTATACTGATTGCCTAGGCATTATATATAACGCCCAGAGAAGACCAGGCAAAGTGTACAATAAATATTCTTCATTATAAGTGCAATTTTGTCTTTTTGAAATTATTTATAGTGAGACATTTGATTTTTTCAAATTTGTTTAAAAATATAATTTACAATGTGCCTTGAAAGCTCTATGAAGTCCTAGTTTTCCGATTTTTGAAACAGATTTTTAACTTTTTAGTGCTCAAATTCAAGATTTGACATAAAAATTGTTCATTTCATAAATTGTTTAGGCATTGTTCAAAAGTTTGTGAAAACGTTTTCTTTTTGTTTTAGCATTTTGACGAGCTTCGTTATTTTACTTTAGATAGTAAAATTTAATTTTTTCACATTCTGAAAAAGCACTGGAGACATAAAGCGCCTCTTCTTTTCATCTTCCTTTTTCCATTGACTGAGAAATGCTGCACTATAAACACACAAAGTATTCGTTATCCAGCTCTTACCTCAATCAATTATAGCATTTGGATAGCAAGACTTATAAATATTTTTATAATGATCTGTAAAAATCTTTTTGTATTTTTTTAATACAAATTCTCTACAGGCAAGACAGAAATCTTCTGCATTCCTTAAACAAATACAGAACAGAGAACAAGAGATTGACGTTAAAATGTAACTACGAAATATTAACAATTGACAATCGACTCCGACGATATACCGTAAAGACAAAAAATTTTCATGTATATAGCTTCACTTTTACGACAGAAAAATAATGCTCTATTTTTAATAAATTTAGTGAGCTTAAGCTTGGGGTTACAGGTGTATTAATTTAATTTTGAGCTTTGGTGATTTGTAGCTTTGGGATTCGTCGGTTACGTGTTAGTGAGTTTGGGGTACTCTAGAATAATTAGGGGAGAGAATTGTAAAAAAATATAAATTTAAAAGAAAACAAAGGAAGGTTCTGGAATATGAGTTGCTGTAATTTAAAAGGCTTTAAAAAAACAATATGTCTTGATAAATAATAAATTTACGCCACTTACCCAATTATCATGAATAGGATCCTCGTTTTTTATTAATCCTTGTCGAAATAGTCATAGTCATTGATTATTCCGGCCAGGCCGATACAGAAGGTTGAGAAAAACTGAGAAAGAGATAGAGAGTTGAATAAATTAAACAGTTTATGCTATTAAATTAAATTTAGTGATTTTATTTCTTTAATTTACACATTGAGTGTTTTTATGAAATGATATCGTTGAAGTTGGGTTTGGGTGCTCAGATTTTCCCAGCTGAAAGGTTGCCTTAAATAGAAATAAAGGATGAAATTTAGATTACTGTAAGGAGAGAAAAAGGAAGTGGAGAAATGAAATGGCGATAATTACTTGGTTTTTATCTGTTGTGGTGCCTCGTGCTCTAGTTCCCAAAGAATTTCTTGAACCATGTGGTAATAAGATCTGGCGACCTGAAGATTCTGGTGTATGGTTGCCGATAGATCTTTCGAGGATTGGTCAGTTGGGCCCCTCGATTGATAAATAGAGTTGACTGTCCCTTCCACAAGGTTGATGAGCCTCCTTTTTTTTCCCGGCATCAAAGTAAAGACCCAAGAGTGATAATTGCGGATATCCACGAGTTGGTAGCAGATTCTTTGTTACTTACGGGAACTAATTGTTTTGTTAATTAAATTCATCACAACACTCTATAATTGACGGTAACTGAGATTACACTTTTTATGACACATATTCCTATATGGTTAAATTGGACACAACACTTAATAACTACTGTGACAGAGATTCGTTTTACACTTCTAATTACACATATTCCCTTACGTATTACATTAAACACAACACTTAATAATTACTGTGACAGCGATTCGTCTTACAGTTCTAATTACACATATTTCTTTATGCTAAAATTCAAGAGCTGACAGAATTTACAACAGAAAATTGACTGGACTGGATTATCACGACGGCGGTTGCACTGAACTATCGCGGCGACGACTGAGCTGATTGAACTGGACTAAGGTGTCACGAAGACAGCTGAACTGATTGAACTTGACTAAGGTGTTGCGAAGGCGGCTGAACTGATTAAACTCGACTGACTGGTTTGACAAGTTTTTGGGGTTTATATAGTAGAAAGCCACCCTAAATTGTTGGCTATTAAAGTCATAAATGCGCTGCCCATCATCGTGCCTAAACCAATTCATGCGCTTCACATTAACTTTTATTTGGGTAAGGCACGATTAACATCAGAGGTAATTATTGATTAAAGTGTAGATTTGGCAAAAGTGACGGGACGTCACAAATAGTTGAAAGTTTTGAAGAATTTTTTTGTAACGTTTATTAATGTTCTAATTTGTATTTATTATTATTCTTCACGGCACTCTGTTTTACTTCCTTCGTTATAGAACTAATGTTTTCATTTTCTTTGAGTATTGAAAGTACATATTTTCATGAGCGCAAACCCCCCTTCATTTTTTGCTGTTAAAAAAATTACGTTATACATCTTTCATCACGAGAAAACTTTGTCGTTGGGATTGATGGAAATCAATCTTGTTTTCATAAAACCAAATTGATAGCTAAAACAATACGCCTCGCTGAGTTTTTGGAGGACCGCAACATATTTCAGGGAGAATCAAATTGGCAAGGAACAGCTTGAGTACTTTCTATGTTAGTATCTGGCATCTCCATTCACTCGCAAACGAAAACATCAGTATCGAGTTGTTCTGATGGAGTTGCGAAATTGATACTAAAAAGGTTTGGGTAAAAAATGTTATTAGGTTGCCGCACAATTAAGGAACATTCTTTTCGATCCTGGAGCACGTTTTTGAAACTTTGAATGGTGATGAAAAACAGCAATTGCGATTGAATGCGGACCACGTCGCAAACAAATATTTATTTGCATAAAGCTAAAGAACGTTTTTAGAACTATAGATGTATTATAGTTTTATATTAATACATAAAGTTTATGAGATTTATGCTTGATAAGGAATTACAATATTAGAGTATTAGAAAGTATGAAGAACTGTTCCCCCCGAACCAGACAATATAAAGACCTTTTCGTAGCATCTGCTTCGTACTTTCACCTCACATTTAAAATCGAAAAAGCCAATTTTGGAGTGATTGGTGGAAAAGCGAACAGTACTCCTGCCGAATATGAGCAACTTAGCTGACCCGAAAAATTAAAAGCCAATCACTTCTCTGAACACACTATAATATCTTCACAGCTATACTAAATCGATAGGATTGTTTAAACAATCGGCTTACGCTTAGCAAGAAATGTATGAACAACGCGGCGCAAGGACAGGCATAGCAGGATGGCGGGAGAACCTGCTCATCGATAGATTCGTCTGCAAAGATGCAGCATCATACCAGCGTGACCTATCAATGGCTTGGATTTATTACCGGAAAACTTTTCATTCGATCTTCCATAGACTTATCAACTGTCCTTATTATCAGCGCTTTTGGAGGTGCCAAGCTTTCACTGGTTGATAGCCTAAAAAGCATCCCTGCACACTTTTGCAAAGGAAAATAAATTGCGACCTTGATAACATTTTTAACTTCAGTAACATTCAAATGCATTACGCATAGAAGAAGCAGAAACGACTCTGATCATTAAATCGCGAAGAAGGCAATTAATTGCATGAGACCTTTAAATTTTCGAGAGCTTGTAAAATGAATTATATTGCTTAAGAAGGCATGCTGAATTGACAAAGGTCATCAAACATAAAAAAATATTTAAACCTTATGGAAAAATTCAACAAATTGTAAATATAAATAAAATCCATACATAAGTTTGGCAGTTGTTGATCTGACTAGTAAATTGGATACACACTATACAAATTTAAAAGCAGCGAAAGCATACGATGGAAGAAGTGAAATCGTGCACTCAATATTTATTTGGAAGAAATAGGCATGGAATTTACAACGAGAAAAAAACAAATTTTGTACATTTAGGTCTCAGACTCCAAGGAATTTGCCACAGCATATCAGAGGCTCATGTGGAGCCCAAGGCGGGCGCTGATATATTTAGCACGGTTTTATAGAAGTTGGGCGAATATTTTTCACCAAAGCAGAATAAGGTCTATGAAGGACATCTTTCGACTCTTATCAAACCTCAGTTCAAGGAATACACGATAGGGGATGGCCTAATGTTGGATAAAATTGTCATTGAAGCACATGAATTGGAGGCAATAAATAGACAATTAGAAGAATTCACTACAACCGAAAGAAAATTGCAAGAGGTAAATAAAAGCGACTATAAATTTAAAGAAAATGACAATAAAGTGAGACAAAATAAAGGATGTGTTTAGTCTGAAAATTATAGTGACCAGTCACGTAAACTTAAATTTTCAGCGGGAGCAAAAAATGCCTTAAATGATGATTAATGTTTAAATTCTGCCCAAATTGCAAAACCAAAGTAACAAGAAAAAGACATTCTGATGAGGTTCACCATAGGGATGAGAAAACAAATAAAAGTCCTCGTTCTTCCCAAAACTACAAAAAAAAGTTAAATTATATTTTCTACATTGAGGAGGCAAAACCATAGAATTTGATTTTGGCGAAATAAGCCAGCAATACTCCTCTAAATATTGCAGGCTCATTTAAAACAGAAATACTCATAGTTGTCCGTTCAAAACAGGCTACATTTTCTGTGATCTAAGATGTAACAGAAAATTTATCAGGCAAAAGAGCTGTCATAAGCCTTATATGTGTCTTACAAGTAGGTTCCAGACTTAACCAAATTAAGGCTATGGCATTTCCGAAATTGAGAAATGTGTTAATGGAGATTACCATAAAAGAAGTGATAGCTTGTGACATCATTGAAGAAGTTACAGGTTCATCTAAGTAAGTGTCACCAATTGTACCACTTCTAAAAAAGGAAGATATACGGCTATGTATTGACATGATACTTGCCAAAAAGGCTATCCTGAGAAAAAACTATTCGCAACCAACGATAGATCAGATTTTACCTAAAATAAATAAAACCAAACATTTTAGGTATAATAAATTAATTTTCGGTATCTTCGGTGCATCATAAATCTTCCACAAAACGCTAGAACAGATTTTAATCATTATCATTATCACCACCACACATAAGTATTGGTGCCAATGCGACCATAACTGAAGACACAGCATATTTAACCACAAGATATTCATCATATCTCCATCCTTATACATCTGTTGTAACCCTGAATTCCCTCTAGTCATCACAAGAGATTTCCAGAGAGACTTTCTTGAGTAGCAACGGACCATTCAGAACAGTTGTTAATCAACTGCGACAGGATTCCAAGAAAACATCCGATGGAGTAAGATCTTTGGAGAAGTTTATTGAATCCATCAACAGCTTTAGAGTCCCTGCAACAATAGAAAAGTTATAGAGTTTTTCAGGCCTAGTAAACCTTATAGAGAAATGGAATCCCCATTCAGCAACATTGAGCGAGCCGTAAAAGGCTGTGGCTAACATTCGAACACCAGGATATCACAACACGAATGACAGAACTCACGTGATCGCAGGTGCAAGTCTAGCCGGTCTCGGCGCAGTCCTAGTACAAATGGAACCGAAGAGTCCAAGGTTCATCGCATATTGGAAGAAAACATTAAATAAACGTGAAAGAAGATATTGAGTTCAAAACAAAGCTCTGTAAAAGAATGGAAGAAACCCTATGAGTAGAACGTTATACGTCAACCAGGCGAGATGAATGTCGCTAACCCACTGGTAAAATTATGCAAACTCTCAACCGAAGGATGAGCTACACTTCCATTAAGTGTTTTAATATTTCAAACTCATAGCCAAGTCATTCCAAATGAATTGTGCTGTGATGAGAATATATCAATGAGAGGTAGCTGAATTGTCATATAAGCTGAGTTAGGAAAAGCAGTGGTAATCGAAGCTAATGAAGGTCACCAATGACAACAGTACACTCTATACTGTGACCTATATTGATAATTCGGAAGAAAGGAACAGGGACAAAACACATAAAGAAAAAAGAAAGGAATATGCTGATTGAAGGGGGAAGTGTACCAGGTGCAATTGTGTGATAACCTTTTTAATCCATTGAAAATAGAATTATTATTAATGAAAAAAAAGGTACACAAATCTCAAGTAAAATATGGACTTTAGCATTTGTAATAATTCTGACAATTTTCTAAATCTGGCAGTTAAATTCATTTTAACAATTCTTAATAAACTATAATATCAACATGAATAGAGAATTAGTGTCAACTTAAACTCTGACGGCAAAGTTAATTTTTTATCAAATTTTACTAAAATAATTCGCGTCTATGTAGTTACTTTCCGTTATTAGACAGTACACAAAATTCTCATGATTCTATTTAAAGATTTCTTTTGTTTGCATAAAATAATTGTTCAGTTTGGGAATTAGAAAACTTATCTGTTACGGATCAGTAAATAAAAAACTGTAGAAATGCATGGAGACTGTCAAGATTTTTACATACGATAAAATTATCATCGATAAAAATATTAAAATTGCAAAAATTATGAATTTTTCAAATATATTTTGCTAACTAGAATTATTCATTTCAGAACTATTTAACAGGTTTAACATTTTTTGAAACTCTTTGACTTTTAAAATGATCTATTAAATATTTTAAAATACTTAATGTTCCTAAAATTGTAAAATAAAAAATGAGCTACGTAAACTTTCTTTGCACCTGTGTGCTTCTACTAATTTAAAAATAATAAGTTAAATTCAACTTAAAAATTTTTAATTGTTGCAAATTCAGAGCGTTCATATAGGCGAATAAATATGTATATTTAATTTTCTAATTAAAAATAATGGGAATATCGGTCATTATCCTGTTTACAGCTAACTTTAACCAATGAAAATAAATTTCTGGTTGCCGGATAACAAGATCATTATTAATTTTTTTATTATTTTCAAATCCATTTAAGCCTCAAAATCACCATGACATATAGCGGTTAACTGAATTGATTGAACGAGCTAGTCAAATTTATGAAAAAGAAAGATTGAAAAACGGAGTAAAATTCAAGGAAAAAAGTTGCATTCCTAAGGGAATTAAATTAAATTTTTTTTATTTATTGTTGAGCTAGATTGGCTGGGGTACTGAGAGAAGATAGAGAAGATAGAGAAGATTCGAATAGGGCCTACAGGAGTTCACCAGATTTCTTTTTGTTTCAATGTGCTAATTTTTCTGCCTTCTATATTTATTTTTACTCGTATTTGACCTCCAGAGTAAGGATTGCATGCCTTGCGTATTGACTTACGTAACTTAATTGCATTCAGAACATTAGAAGAATTTCAAAAAATTCAATATCGATGATTCACTCGTTTTATTCTTGGTGGTTATTCTTAATTCTCTGGGTTAACTTAATTGCATTCAGAACATTAGAAGAATTTCAAAAAATTCAATATCGATGATTCACTCGTTTTCTTCTTGGTGGTTATTCTTAATTCTCTGGGTGCCTATAATAATATAATATATCTATAATTTTAATTATATTTTTCAATTTCTCCGAAAATGAGAATCCATGTAATATAATCGATACGAAATTCGAAGTCTAGAACCATGTCTTAAATGTAAAAAACTGGGAAAAGTGTTCCTTACCTTGATTGATGTTTTTTTATTACACGAATATGCTTGATTTGTAAAAATCAAAGGTAAAGAAAAATGTATTCTTCTGATTATTTTGCAGAGTTGAGCTCACAATTTGACTGTTTACCAAATAGCGATCTTATTTCTGGTGTTTCCCACCCCGAAACTTCTCCTGAAATGTGCATTTTTTCCTGCTAAGAATTTTCTTCGTGTCAGGTCTAGGTATCCTCATGTCAGGCAGCCTCATATCTCGCAGTTTCCCCATTTTGTCCCGTCTTAATTCGATTAAATTTACTTAGAAATCGCAGGAATTCTCACGTGATATTATGTAATCTAATAGAGTGACACAAATTTGATGCAGATAATGTAGACTCATTCAGGTAATTTAAATAATCCATTTGTAATCCTAATAATTCGAAGTAATTCAAATAATCGAAGTAGTAACGCAGTTCTACAGGGAGCTGGTTATACTTTTAGATGTAAGTTGCTTTCACTGAGACTCCGCGGAGGTTGATCACTTTTTTTAAATGATATTGGGTAAACTATATTCGGTTTCGGATCCTTTGGAATCGACCTCGGCTTGCGGACGTAGGGTCCTTGACAAAGTGTTTCTGCCACAATAATTAATAATTATAATAATCTTCCAGGTATGGTAATGAAGGATTGGCCCCCAAGCGGAGGCAAATGGTGAATATGGAATAACTTATCCTTTCATGCAGGGCACTATAAAAATGACCAAACCCTCTTCCCTATCGGCTCGTGGAAACAAGAGTGATAACACCAAACATCGATGTAGTAAATGCGGTTCAAAAAATCGAACATGAAGGGATCCTGATTATGGCTCGGACAACAATGCCGAATACCTTAGGATTTTTTGAGCCAATCAATATCGAATTAATGCCAATATGACCCCATAATATAAAGGTTCCATTGCAGCGAGAACGTTCGTGGATGCAAACCGAAAAAAACTAACGGCTGATCATAAGACTAAAAAATGAGTATTCAGTGTGTAATTGACTCTATGAAATTTGGCAGGAATTTCGGTTTTGAGATCCGACAGTTTCCACGCGTACTTCGGATACCCACCTCGACTCTCCAATAAGCTGTGCGATGACCTCATGACAACTGAGCAGGAGTGTCCACTCACCACTACTGATAAGGTAAAAAAAGTATTAAGGGGCATAGGATTGTTCAGACAATTGGACCAGTGTGGTGAGAGATGTACAATTAAATAATCATTCAATTGATTCAACGTCATAACAAATATGAATTTAATATTTTAGAGAAGTGGCTTTTAGGGTGACAGCACAAGCTCTTTTCTCTCTCATTTGTTGAAAATGAGAAGTGCCGCATACACTGCAACTTCATATTCTTGAAAATTATTTTCTACGGCACCAGCCGATATTATATTTACATCCAACGATAATAAAAAGAAAGAAATATATAAAAATATTTTAATGGAGTTACGACATTATACCGCGAATATTCTGTAAAGCTAGTTAAGCTAGATAAGGTAGATTTACGGCCCTTTTGCAGGATTATCGTATTGTGTCCGTTACAGACTGTAAACACCTATCATGGACCTGAGATATAGTTACAGCTGATATTTTTTAGCGACTTTGCCGGGTGCGTGTTTAATTTTTCCGAACGGCACTTGCTCACGAAAATTTTGGATAATGGGCTGCTCTATCTTTTCAGATGCACCTGTCAATGAACAAGTTCTCTCGGCATTCCACTACACCTTTTTTCAAGTCATTTTTCTCGTGCATCTCTTTACACATAGGCTCAATTTTTAATAAAACACTAGCCACTGCACACTATGCATTTCCGACACTAAATATGACGTGAATATGCGTGCCAGATGTTGGTGTGCCGAGGTAGACTTCTATCACCAGAAATTCTTGATGCTATCTGGTCATGCAGCGAAAAAGTTCTTCGAACCGTATCATGGGCTTAACGCAAGACTCCTTGTAGCAGATTATATTATCAGTATCTTCTTCCAAGTTCAGTATTTTCCGAATGTTGTAGAACTCTAGCCAAAAGGACTGTACCTTTTTGGACTCCAGTGCACTTTTGGCAGAAACAGGAAGATTGCTGAACACGTGACGCATTCTGTCTTGCCTATCCAACCTTTTTTCTTTAGTTGCTGCAAGCTTCTTTTTTTCGTCTAATCCATTGTCGGCTTTAGCATCGATTGGAATTAGCCAAAGCTTTCGCAGAACCATCAACGAAACAATTAAAGTTCCAGAGGTCGGAATCCTCCGAGATACCATCGCAAAAGGAAGTAGTTATTTTAGCAAGATCTTGGGACTTAGAAGAAACGCGGACTGTTGCAAAACGTGCTAAAGCACTAAATGTTTTTGGCACCATTTAGTGGCCATACGCACCATAATGCATCCATTAACAGGGTTAAAGGTGGAATTGTAGCAGTCTATCGAATCATTCAAAAATTGATTTTTCGCCTGAATGTGGGCTTGCTGCTGAACGAAATCATAACGACAGGCTGGCAAATAACCCTCGTTTGTCTTGAAGATACAAATCGATCGAAGGATTACAGCTTTCTATATTCACTACTAACAAATAGAAAAGAGTTACTTTAGAGAAACGTTTGCACATAGAAGTTTTTTACACGGTCTAAATCTTATAAATGATATAAGTATCTATTTTAGAATGACTACTCAAAAAATTAATTAAGAAGTTACCAATAACGACTGTTGCAAAGAATTCTCATAACGAAATATTTTAATTTAAGTTTGTTCAGATTTAGGTTTCCTACTTAATAGTCTGATTTGCTGCAAGCATCTGACTGAGTTAAGAAAAAGAAATCTTTGTTATTTCTTTCATAGAATTATTTCCCAATTGTGTTCATCTTTGTGTACAAGAATTAAGTTGATTATTATGAAGATATTTTTGTATTTTGTGAGTCCCCATTAATTTATGTAGAACTATTCGTATTTGTCGAAGCTTTATATAAAATTTCCGCAATTTGGGTAATAGAAATAACAAAAAGTTTTAGTAAAAAATGTGACTTTCATATTTTGAGTATAAAGTTTGTAATAAGCAAATAAAGAAGACAGAAGTTCCAAGCTCAACGATCTTAAAAATCAAATGCACTTTCAGTTTTAATTTTATTTTAATTGAACAAAGGTTAAGTTCTACAGACATTTTTGAACGCAAAAAATTTCCGCTGCTACGACAGAAATGAAAGAATCGTTGCAAAACATAAATAAAATTGATTGATTTTCACTAATCAACATTTCGAATGTTACTAAGAAACTGAAATTTTTATAGCCACTGTTTTTAAAAGAAAGCATCTAGTTACTACTTAGTAACTTGTTTACAAAAGTAATTCTGATACTATTGTTATAAAAAAGTGACCAGTCCTTTCTCTGCACGGATTGATCTATAGTAATTTTCTGAAAAAAATATTTTTTTACAGGTAAAGAAACGAAACTTTATTTATTTGTTTCTGAAAAAGATTGGCTAGGGGACAGAAAAAAGAATGACTCCATTATACTTCATCCTTTTATTATTATTTGTAATTAAAAGTAACTTATAATATTGTAAGGCGACTGAAAATCACAAATAATTTTATATTTTAATTTTACATTATTTTTTAATTGAACTAATTGTATGGAAGATTGTGCATTACGTGCTCTACTTTAAAGTTTAATAAGATTGGGCGCAAGGAGCCTACTGGAGTTTCCAAAACTTCTTTTCTGGTCAATAGGGTAATTGTACCGTTTCCCATGTTTATTTTTACCCGTCCTATACTCTTAGTGCGAGCAACTTTTGCATATACTCCAGCAAGAAGAGTACTATTCTCCAGAATTGCAAATACGTCACCATCGAATGTTGATAATACAATTCGTTCTTGAGTTGGTATGCGCCGAAAGCGGGTTTGTTCTCCGAGTTGATAAATTGGTTTATCTGTAGGAAAAGTATATCTTCGAAGTTCGAATTGCCGGTTCGGATTTTTATGCGGAGTAATTCGAATAAATCTAAGCTGGTGAAATCCATATATATGTCCGTCAGAAGAAGCAATGAGCCTGGCAGCTGGATCCATGTGTCTGGTATTGTCAAGAGGAGACCTGGACCTGACACGCAGAGGAGGTTCGGATGGAGGAGTAGACCTGGCAGGAGAATGTCTTATGTCAGATGCAGAAGCAGAATACTTTCCGCCATAAGGAATTACAGGAAGAGGTTCGGCATTAGATAAGCGTTCAAATTGTGAAGTTAATTCTGAAAAAAGAGACCAAGGATTACATTTTTTTTAAGTAGGGAAAATTATTGCAAGAGAATGCCATTTTTAAAAGCAGGTCTTTCTGAGTTATAGCAATATGCACAAAAATAATGTGGTCGCGAAATACGTATATGTCCTAAACCGTACTGAATGGCTAGGCACTACCAATAATTTTTCCTAATGGGAATCATGTTACAATGGTCTTCAAGACCTAATTTGCCCATAGAATCATGTAAATTCACTAACTTACGGGCTGCTATACAGTCCTAGAGCTTGAAATGATCAGTATTGATAAAGTTATATTATTGTTCAAGAATAAGAATTATTTAGCTTTCCCCATCCGGTTTAGAAACTAAAAAATGCGCGATAAAAATTGGTCAGCTTGTGGGGAAAGTTTTCTACTAATTCCTCTCAGTATTATTATTTTCATTTGATCTAAAATGTAGCACATCTCCTGCTAAAGCCAGAACGATTATCTGGGAATCTAATTTTGATCGACAGTTCTTGCGAAAGGAATTTTATATTCCTAATCTCAACTCAAAATTATGGCATCAATCGACCAGCTAATCAACTCACATTCGTGACAACTAAATCTTCCTTTGTTGGATTGTGGCTTCTGGCTGGAAGTTGTTGAGATGTCCTCTTTTTTAATTGCCACAATTTGTATTTGTTGGATTAGAGCTGACTAGGAAATCTGCAGTGATAACATCCCTAAGTCCTGGAGATGAAAGGTTGACGTCGAGGCGGGGCCTTAGAGTTTTTTGAATTCCCTGAATTTTCGGTTTTAGGCCGGTTTAAGGCGCACCCTAAACTTTCGGCTGAATAGTCATTAATCTGCTATGGAAGATTCCAACTCTTCCTTATGAGAATGGTTGATTGTAGCGAGAATGAGATTTTGACGAGTAAGGGTTTTGTCTCTTTGCAAATCCTACACTGTTGGCGCACTGTTGATTTCTAAGCAAGGAAGTCTATATTGAGGATAATTTATGGAAATCAACATACAGTTCTTAATCAATAATACCATCAACTATAGTGATTCCGAATAATTACAGGAAGGCAGAAATTTTCTTTTGCTTTTTAACTAAGCGCTTATCTCTTTTTGAAGATGTTTCGCCTTCTGAAAATTTAATCTCTTCGTTGAGTTTTTTATTCTTCAAATTTTATTTGTTTATCAAACAAAACACAAGTTATTGGTGTAATATGATCCTTAATCAATTTTTCTTTTTTGTCTTCAGGAAGACCTAGAATAGCTTTAGCTAAACTTCCATTGTCCACGACTTGATTGCCAATTAGTTTGAAATTTTCTAAA
This sequence comes from Druon quercuslanigerum, assembly GCA_010014905.2. Classification (NCBI taxonomy): domain Eukaryota; kingdom Metazoa; phylum Arthropoda; class Insecta; order Hymenoptera; family Cynipidae; genus Druon; species Druon quercuslanigerum. The sequence goes on from JAAAKG020019141.1 coordinate 14,295, forward strand.
CGTTAATCTTTTACGACTCGAACATCATTCTACCACATGGAATTGTTTTCTGAAGGTCAGATGCCGATGAAACTTCATCGACCTTATATCTCTATTGATCTCTAGAAGAACCGTTTTTCTTTTTCTTCATTCAGCAGCGAAGTATTTTGAAAAAAATGGACATGAGTAATTTGACCTAAAAAATGCATTATTGCCATTTTTTTGTGAAACAATTAATGCGTTAGGATTGCTAGCACAGCCCTCGCACAAATTGAAGCAAAGGATAAGTTTTTTTTTCTATGACAGGAAGCAGAGCTGATTTCGGAAAAAGATATTTTAATGATCAAAGCCTTTTTAAGAGAGCCTTTTATTTAATTTTTAAGATTATAGGGGGTCTTCATAAGCCCACAGGATGTGCAAGAATTTTAACAGATTTCAAGGGCTTTAAATTCTTGTATACGTTTTCGAAAATGTTTCTTTAAAACATTCCAAACAATGGTTCAAGCGTGTAAAATATTTTCTAGTTGAAGAAATGAATAAAAGTGTATAATTATTGATTTTAGTACTATTTTATTATCCTACTATCATTATTATTTAATTGTTAATATTTTTTATAACTAAAGCTTATATTATAAATTTTTATATTGACTAGGGCTACCTTGATGATTCGCATGTTCGTCATTCTTCCCAAAATTTGCCAAAAAGTTCCTTGTTCTGAGCGGCATATCTGACGACCTACCTATAATAATACAAATAGATTTAATAATTTTTTAAGTTAAAAATGTATTAAAAATAAGAAGATTGTGTTTCGATTATTCCACAAGTCGTTTGAATTGTATGAATGGTTCGCGGTAGTGAATTACGCCTGAGCAAAAAAAGACGAGTTTCGTTTTTGGACGTAAATTATTATGCTGAAATGTCAAAATTAATTGTAAAATTAAAGTTTCTTAAGTAATTATAAAAGATATCTACATTTTTTATCAAAGCTTTCAATTGGTGCCCTTACTTTAATCAAAGTTTTTCAAATCACGAAGTGGCCAAGTTAAAAGTGGCCAAGTTGTACAGGGTGATAAAAGAAATAAGAAATAAAGTTTCCGTTGGAACAAAAATATAAGACGCTTATTAGGGAAATTAGGTTCATAAATTTATCTAATTATTATACGATTCTAATTATCTACGATTCCTTTCAGAGTTAAAAAAAAAATCAAAGGGCGCTCAAGGTCATTTTATTCAGAACCTTTTGAAAAAAACTAGAAAAAATTAAATTTTTATAGTTTTGCTATTTAGAAACAGTGCAAATTTATGCATTGTATCAAAGGATAAACTTGGATAAACTTTTGCTTTAAATTACTAATAGAAAACGTTAAAATTAGTTAGATGCCATATCTTATTAACATATGTTCCAGTTTAGTTGTCAAATTGTGATTAAGAAATATTAAATCTGTGTTTTTTAAATTATCACAACAAAAAAAAAAAAATTTTTTCTAAATCACCATGAATACCCTTAAAATACTGTGAAAAAAATTAATTACATCGCATCAATGATTTCTTTTTTGACGCAATAGATAAGTGGACACTGTTGCTCCATAAAAAACCCCAAAAGAATTGAAGCGAATCAAAATTTTGAGCATATGCTATTCTTATTGCGAAGATGATGAGATTTGAATAAATATCTCCCATTATATTTTCTTAAGAAAAATATTCTCTACCACTTTGCCTCGTCTCATTAAATATATTCTTTAAAGCCTAAAATTGACCTAAAAACTTGGATGTATCAAAATTGTAACGCTTTTTTCTGGAAAAAATAAGGTTTCGGATAATAAAATTTAATACTTTTCTTAAATTTGGCAAGAAGCAGTTAGAAAAAAGGAGCCATTCCAAAAATGCGTGTCAAATTCGGGGATGCTTCCAAAAATGAGATGGAAGAGGCTCAAATAGTGTTTGAAAAATAAGAGCAATTAGAAGAGAATTCGAAGGTCAGACAACTTGTTGTTTGCGTAAAGATTGAAAGAGTTTATAATATTATAGATGTGTTTTATTATTATATTCACCAATAGAATGAAGGTTGGCCATCAAGGTAAATAAAAGATAAGTGATCCCCATTTTTTCGAACTATGGAAGAACTGCTTATTGCGTTAATGAAGAATTTCTTTAACAGTGCAACTGGTACTTATTTTATTGATTGACTCCGTGATTGTTTTTTACAATCGTTATCTCGCTGATAATATTCAACCTCATTCTTCTGAGGTATTTGTAATTATACATCACAAATAGGCACAAGGACAGAAATTTTATTAGCTTAATCGAGACCTGAAAATGGAGAACGTTAAAAAATTTGAAGAAACAATTTTTATACATATATTTCAAATCGTTTTTAACTGTTGGACTAATTTTTTTCTTAGAAACACGTTATTATTCAAATCAAATTTTTATTCGACCAACTTTGAAGGCAGATAATGTATATTATTTAAAAATGTTATTGTTGCATATCAAAAGAATTCAAAGAGTTCAAAAGAATTAGGTGGTTAAATGTGAAAGTAATTTGTATTCTGTCGGAACTGATATATTGATGTAGGATTTTGAATTCATTGACATAGTTTAATTATAAATAATTTTTTTAGTATTAGAAATAATTTCGTAATGCAAAGAAACTAAACTTTTGTATTGGTTTGCGGAAAAGAATAGCTAAATTACTAACAAAGATTTAAGTCGCGAACACGTAAGACATTTAAATTTTACTTTTATTTGTAATGAAAAGTTACTCTTAATAATTTACGACGACTTCAGGTATCCACGTAAACGTCCGTCAGAAGCAGTAATAAGACTAATAGATGTAGGCATGCGCCTGATATTGGCATGAGAAGAGGGAACCGTAAACAATACTTTACCGATTCTTATTTTTTATTAGAACCGAGTCCCACTGAGAGCAACTACTATGTGAAAAGGACACCCATGACCACGTCTGAGAATCTTTTGATTTTTGAGGTTTGCGACAGACTCAATTCGATAATCGAGCAGTCTCCTTCACTCTGAGGATACGGAGCGATCAGAGGACAACCATCTTCTTAATATTCCCCAGAAACGCCTTAGTATTTTGTTAAGCTGCAGGGATGCTTTTTCAGCTATTGTCCAGTAAAAGCTTAGCATCTACAAGAGCGCTGCTGATTAGGATGACTAGCTTAAAAGACAATTGCCGGTACTATGACGTTTCAGTATATGAGGCTCTTCCCGTTTTTCATACCTAACTATATTTCTCTAGGATCATTTGGCTTCGTAATGTTAGGGTTAATGCTGTAAGAGTGACATAAGCGGTAAAAGAAAATTCTTATTTCTGCATTACGCCTTTGGAGGTAAGTCATTTTCGCTATTGCTAGACAACTTGATGGGATGTATCCTAGATGCCCTGGATGTGCATGGTACGAACTGCAGCTATAATCAAGAATGAATTGGCTCAAAATGTTGAGCCAATATGGTCAAGTGAAACTTACACCATCGTGTCACGCAAAATAAAACCCTCTGTGCCCGACCTTAATCTGGGGGATTTGAAGAAAGCAAACAATATTGATGTCCAGGCCAGGTGTTTTATTAGACTTCAGCTGAGAGTATCCTTCCTATTTCAGATAAGATTTCCAGTTTTAGCGCAAAAGTACCCTTCGGAATGGCTAAGTGCGAGAAATATTAGCAATAATGTGAGGCAAAAGAGAATTGAGCTCATGGGGTCGCCCTCACAGACAACCGTCTAAAAGGTGACGTTGTCATTTGTTTTAGAGATGTGATAGTGAATCTAGTTTTTCTGAGCGACATCATTTGCTTTGTGCACATCCCTCACCACACAGGTCCCTTCTGACACACAATTTTATCATTGATAATAGCTTTAAAGATCTTATAAATTGCATTCGGAGAAGTTGAGAACCTGTTATTCTTCGGATTAGCTAAGTTGTCCATCTTGGCAGTATTACAGTGCGCCCTTCTACTAATCATTTCTGGAAGTGAAAGTTCCAACTTCAGATATAAGGTGAAAATGCGGCCAGATACTGGTGGATCAAAGAAAACTTCTTCCAGCAGAAGGCCTTGACAACATACTATCCCGGAACGAAATAGTTCAACATGTTCCTTAATAATTTTTCTACCTCCTTGGCAGAGATACGTGGACATTCTTTCTTATTTATTATAAAGGAATTGCAGAGATCATCATCTCTGATATGAAATTTTTAAATCTAAAATAGAATTATCCCAAAAATTTTGAAAATTCTCTAAATTTTTAAACTTTGATCCAAAATAGCTGGTTGAAAAACTCGTCCTTTCTGTTACGACCTAAAACAAGTGTGCGAAAGATGGATTTGATCCTATCAGTTTTACGACAGTTATCGTGTTTACGGACGGCCAGACGGACAGAGACCCTTTGAAAAACTCTGGTATCAAATTTCGGAAAATTCTAATTCTTAGGGTTCAAGAAAATAATGCAAATTCGTTCACCACATGCGGCACAGTTTTGAAAGTTTTAACGATGAAAAAGAATAGAAAGTGGGATATAATGCATATTACACAGAAGGTATCACTATTAACATAAATTAACAAAATTGAAATAATGTTATAAATATATATTATAGTATTATATTTACCAATTGAATTGAGGGCGACCATTAAGGTTAAGACTAGTGTATGAACGATCCTCATTTTTGCAATGTGTAGACAACTGGATTAATTTGTTACTCAAGATTTAGTTAGCAATGTATCTAAATAATATTCTGGTGCTTAATTAGAGTATGTATGTATGGTATCTTGCTTGTTATCTCATATATTATATGCTTTAAGCTTGTCTTTCTGAGATAATCGTATTTATATTTCATAAGAGAGTCCAAGAACAGAATTTTGATTAACTCAATCGAGGATCATACCGAAAAAAAACCATTTTTTTGAATAAATCTTCGACATAAGAAACATTATATAATAGCCGCATGAAAATATTTTAAACGTTGAAAAATATTATTTATTAAAGAGCTTGTACTCTTAACCAACATTTTGATTATTATCGCCAAATTCTTATTTTTTTAAACTATTTATTTTAATCACTAAAATTGCGAGATAACGGAGTGTGTCGACATACCGAATTTTTGAAACGACCAGGCAATCCCCTTTTCCAATTCCCCGTATGTTGTCGGACTAGAAATTTTTTGTTTTTAATACAAAAAATCATCACAAATAATTCAAAACGGAGAACATTAATTTAAATTAAACAATAATTGATATCAAAGAACCATAATAAAATGTTGAGACCTACTTTTCCGCAAAACAATTGAGTTTTCTTAATGTCGAATGAGACCTTTTTTTCAGACTTTTTTTCTATAGTGCGTATTTTTGGGGATAATCAAACTTAAAAAAACGATGTTTTTAACGGCAAACGGAATAAATAATTAACGGCTCAAAAAAATGAATCATGTCGCACTTACATCAACGGTGAAATAAATATACATCTTTTCCATTTGAATTTTTTTTCAAATTCGCTTAGTAGTTCCAAAATTACAGACGGGGTTTCACGGACAAAAAAATTGTTAAAAAAATGGTTGTTTTTTTAAAGAAAAAAATGCATTTTTTATTTTTTTGGACAAAATCACAGGAAAGGTTTTTCTTAACACTTGGAAACCGCAATGTAATTTTTTTAAGCATGCATTTTTAGGGATACATAAAACTTTTAATATTGTAATAAAATATTGTAATAAAACTATCGTTTGAAATTAAAGTTTTTTTTTATTTTAATAAACAATTAAGATTGAGAAAAAAGAATTTGCAATCATTATTCATTTGATGAATTATTTTACGCGGCGCGTATAGGTAAGCTAGAGTTGATTGTTTTTCAAACTTTTGCTTTGTGTTCCTAAAGAAACAAACTTTTTTTATAAAAAACCCTATTTCCCTTACTTCATTTAAAAATTTTGCATATGACGAAAATAATGGAAAGTAAGGCAAAAATAAGGGGGGAGCCTGCTTTGGCCGAGGCGCCTCCACTATGCACTTGTCGTGCGGCGGGACAAATACAGATTGGGATTTCCACCTGAAACAAAAAGTCAGAAAAAAATGTTATTCTGCAATAGTGTAGCTTCTAGTTAAACTAAGAAAATTCAATAATAAGTGAAAAATTGAA
>JAAAKG020019152.1:0-20415 GCA_010014905.2 Druon quercuslanigerum
TTAAAATATTTTTAAATGTTCTCTTAAAGTTATTTTTTCAAATTAAAAAATCATTTTTAATTTTTCTAGGAATCTCATTCAAATCTTATTATTATTTGAAATGCTTAAAATCTTTTCCATTTTTTGTTTCAAATCTTCGAAAATCTAGATTTTGTTTAGAATTGTTTGAAATTTATTCAATGTTTTAAATTATTTTTAAATCTTTTAAATTTCCTTTTAACCTAATCTAATTTATTTCATATTAATAATTGTTTGACTGTTATTTATATTTAATATTTGTTTTGGATTATTTTAAAATCTTCAAAATAAAAAAATCCCAGGAATCTCAAGAAAATGTTATCTTGGAAACTTTTAAAATCCTGACAAAGCTTTAAAATTTTATTTAAAAATCTACATTTTCTTTTAAATCTTTCAACATATCTTCAAATTTTAAACTATTTTTTAAATGTTTGCAAAACCTCTAAATATTCTGACAAATTAAAAAAATTGCATTAAATTCTATAAGATTCTTCTTTTTTTCATTTTGGAAATCTTTTTAAATCTTTTTAAATACTCTCTGATATTTAATTATTCAAATTAAAAAATCATTTTGAGTTTTCCTAGGAATCTCATTCAAATCTTATTATTACTTTAAATGCTAAAAATCTCTTACATTTTTTGTTTTTTTAAATCTTCGAAAATCTAGATTTTGTTTAGAATTGTTTGAAATTTTTTCAATGTTTTAAATTATTTTTAAATCTTTTTAATTTCCTTTAAACCTACTCTAATTTACTTTATATTAATAATTGTTTGATTGTCATTTATATTTAATATTTGTTTTGGATTATTTTAAAATCTTCAAAATAAAAAAATCCCAGGAAATCTATAAGATTCTTTTTTTTTTTAATTTTGGAAATCTTTTTAAGTCTTTGTAAATTAATTTTTTAAATTAAAAAATCATTTTTAGTTTTCCTAGGAATCTCATTCAAATCTTATTATTACCTGAAATGCTTTAAATTGCTAAAAATGCTTAAAATGCTGAAATGTTTTAAATTATTTTTAATTTTTTTAAATTTCCTTTAAACCTACTCTAATTTATTTTACAATAATAATTGTTTGATTGTTATTTATATTTCAACTTTTGTTTTGTTTTGGAATACTTTAAAATCTTCAAAATAAAAAAATCCCAGGAATCTCAAGAAAATTTTATTATTTTCTTGGAAACTTTTAAAATCCTTAAAAAGCTTTAACATTTTATTTAAAAATCTACATTTTCTTTTAAATCTCCCGACATCTCTTCAAATTTTAAACTATTTTTGAAATTTTTGCAAAACCTCTAAATATTCTAAAAAATTTTTAAAATTGCATTAAAATCTATAAGATTCTTTTTTCTTAATTATGGAAATCTTCTTAAATACTCTCTTATATTTAATTTTTCAAAATAAAGAGTCTTAGACTTTAGTTTTCAAGATGAACGTATCGGTTCAAATTTTCCCAGGAATTTTAAGAATTTTATTTTATTCTCTTGAACCCTTTGAAAACTCTTAAGAAACTTATAATTTTGTTGCCCGACACAAATTTAGATTTTGCTTTGAATCATTTCAAAACCTCATAATTTCTCTTAAACCTACTCGAATTTTTTCTCAATTAATAATCGTTTAATTGTCATTTATAAATAAAAAATTCTAAAATACCACAAACCGAGATATTTTCAAATATAACAATTAAAACTGTATCGCTCAAAGTTTAAATTTTAAGTTCTGAAATTGAATAGTTCAAAATGTTAGATTTTAGATTGCAGCAATATTTGAATATGATTTAAAATATAATAAAAGCGTTTAGTCATGAATCTTCAAATTTGAAATTATTTTCAATTGAAAACATTTATAAAGTTTGAATCGGAAGTTTAAATTTGTTTAACTATTAATGCATTCGAATTAGAATCGTGATGTAAAATAGATTATTATATATATTTTTATAATTATCTTTATATTTTATTTAAATTTTTTTAATATTTTTAAATCCTTGAAAAGCTTTAATATTTTATTTCAATATCTACATTTCATTTTAAATCTTTTGAAATTTTTGCAAATCTTTTCAAATAGTTGCTAAAAATGATAGTTTTAAATTAAAAAAACCTTTAAAATTTGCAGAAGAATCGTAAGAAAATTGTTTTCATACCGTGAGACAAAAAAAATGCCTTATGAGTTGGAAAACTTTATTCTAATATATCCAAAATCTACATTTTGTTTTTAAATATTTTGAAACCATTTCAAATTTTAAACTATTTTTAAAATTATTTAAAATCATATGAATGTCTTCTAAATATCCTGCAAAAATTAAAAAATTGCCTTAAAATCTTCCAGATGCTTTTTTGAAATTTTTAAAAATCTTTTTTTATATTCTCTTAAAATTAATGAACTTAAATTAAATTAAATTAAAATAAATAACAGATAAAAAAATTAGAACAAAATATATAAATGATTGTTAAATTTTTATTACTTTAACTAAATTCAATTTTGAAAATCATTAAATAATTTATATTTACAGTTGATCAACTGAAAACGTTGTTTGTCGCACATTTTCAGTTTCAAAACTGTTAATTTTGAATTATTTAAGTATTCAAAACTTTATTTAAAGCTTCCTCATATTAAAAATGTACTCTTAAAAATGAAGATCTAAAATAAAAAAACATTTAGAGTAAATTTTTTTTAAATTACGCACCCTAAGCTAAATAATTTCATAATTAAAAAGATAAAAACTGAAATTAACATTAAAAAATAAAAAATTTCGTTAAAATTCATTACTTTAAATCAGGGTGTCTACTAAAATCCCGGAAAAAAATTCCCTGACAATTCCTGTTTTTTTTCCAGGTATCTCCAGCTTTCCCAGGTCTAATTTTTCATACTATTAAGCCTTTCAAATATTTCGCTTTTTTTTAAACAATCGACTCGGAATATGTATAAAGTTTTTCGAGTTTATACAATAAATTATTTTTTTTTTTACTTTTTGTATATTCAATTAATGTGCTATATTAAATTTAACTTAAACCGATTAGAAATTCTAATTTTTCAAATAAAAATTGTATATTTAAGGATATAAATTAATTTTTAAACAAGCAGATTAATTTTTTACCAAAAAAAATAGGATTTTTATATTATATGAATTCTCAAGCAAATAGTTAAATGTTAAATTAAAAAAGATTAATTTTCAACAAAATATTTGAATAAAAAAGATCAGTTTACAAAATACATGAGTTTTTAATTAAATAACAGTTTTTATTTTTAAATTAAATTAAATTTTTTAGTTAAAAAAGAATTTCTAAACATCTAAAATCATAAATGTTTAACTAGAATAATTGAATTTTCAAGCAAAACGATTAATTTTAAGCTAAAAGTATGAAATATTTAATTGAAATAGTTACATTCTCAGTCCAAAAAAAAACTGGAACAAAAAATACTAATTAGGTAAAAATTAGTCACTCTTTGAAATTTTTATTTTATCTTCTTATTCTTCAAATTCGTTGCATATTTAGAGAAAATAAATGTAGGCACTATATTAAATTTAATTTAAACCTCTTCGAACTCCTAACTTTTCAAGAAAAAATATTACATTTTAAACAATATTTGTGAAATATTAACCAAATAGTTTCATTTTCAACCAGACAAATTAATTTTCTACCAAAAAATAAGATTTTTTTAGCAAAAGAGTACCTAAAATCTTAACCAAATAATGAAATTTTCAATAAAAGAAGATCAATTTTCAATCAAGTAGTTGAATCTTGAACCAACAAAAATCAATTTAAAAAATATATTGGGATAGTTAAATTTACAGTTGAAAAAATGAATTGTCCACACAAAAAACAACATATTTCTAACTGAAGTCAGGCATTTTCCACTAAAATTATAAATATTTAACTGGAATACTTGAATTCTCAACCAAAAAAATGAATTTTCAAAGAAGAGGATCAATTTTCTACGAAAAAAAGATAAAGGTTTTGATAAAATTATTTAATTTTAACTTAAAAAGTTTCTCTTTTAACAAAAATGATGCGTTTTTACATGAAATAGTTGAAATTTTAACCAAAAAGATCAATTTTCAACCTAAAATTGAATAATTAAATTTTTAGTGAATAAAATTAATTTTCATCTAAAAAGAAATGAATATTTGACGAGAATAATTGACGACTAATAGTTAAATATTTAGATAAAACAATTAATTGTCAACCAAAGAGATGAATTTTCAACTAAAATTATGGAATAGTCAACTGGAATAGTTAAATTTTCAGTAAAAAAATTAATTTTCAGCCAAAGAAAAGACAAATTTTCAACAAAACACCTCATTTTTCAACTAAAGAGATGAATCTCAAATTAAAATGATGAATCTTCAACCACGAAAATTAATTTTTATCTTTTAATGAAACCATACAATTTTCATTCCAAAAAATATAAATTCTGAACAAAGCAATATTTTTCAGTGAACAGAGAGATAAAATTGCAAATAAACTGTTGAATTTTTAAGCAGAAAGATGAATTTTCAATCGAAAAGAATAATTTTATCCAAAAAAGAAAGAATTTCTAATTAAATAGTTCAATATAGTAATATAAAGCTACTTTTAAAGTTAAAAATTATTGTTATTTGTTTTCATGATTATAATTTTTATAATTAAACGCGCTCTGGAAAAAATTCTGAATTAAAAAAAAAAATTCCGTGACGTTTCCAGGGTTTTCCAGATCTATAAAAATTCCCTGACAATTCCAGGTTTTCCAGGTCTTCCAGGTAGGGTAGACACCCTCTAAATACTAAAAATTTCCAATTATAAATAAAGAACCAATCAAAAAATTTTGATATTTAAACACCAATTATTTCAATTATCTCGTTAAAAAAAGATTTTTAAATATCAGGAACTAACCGAAAGTTTAACACAATCAGTAATAAATAAATATATGGTATAATACTCTTTAATTAGAGAGCAGGCCTTCAATAAACCGTTCTCTTGAACTCCGTGCGAAATAAAATTGTATTTTAATCAGTTGACAAGCTCGCTTTTATCATCTAAGATATTGCAAAAGTAATTTATTTTTGCAACGATTAAAGTATCTAGAAAAAAAATTCGATCGAAGATCACAGCATTCGGAATGCTGTCTACACATTTTATAATTACAATTAAATCAAGAGTAATATCTCATACTCAGAAGTCTTCAGTATCTTCTAAAATTTCTACACGCAAATTTCAGTCGATACCATCAGTTGAAACTCCGGATTCTGTAACCGCGCATAATATTTGCCTGGCCGTATCTTTTACCGTTTCTGTAAAAAATACAAATAAAAACGTAATTTTTCGGACCAGCAAATTTACTAAATATTTTCACTTCAACTCGCTTCCAAAGACAAAGTATTATGAGATGAAAATTTGAGAACTTTTCCTTTAAACTGTCCTTAAGATAATGTGCAATTAAAAATGCATTGGTTTTGTTAAATAAAAAATTTATAAATTTTATTGACAAGCAGTATCAAAATAACGTTAGAAAATTTTTAAACGCTTCGTTTATCGAGGGAATTTTGCGTAAGCCCAGGCTTCCAGTAAAAGAAATTCTTGGTAGGATATAATTAAGTTTTCTGAAAAGTTGTACCCTAATTGAATTATTATTATAAATAGGTGTACACTAGAAACATAATGTAAACAAAAAGCGAGGGCATCTTCAATTCATTTTTAAGATTAGCTAGGAAAGTATTATATATCTCTTAAAATTTAAAGAACATTTTATTTGGTTCCTAAGCCAATAAATCTATAAATATTGAAAATGAATAACTAAAAAAATAATTGTTGAGTTTGCTGGAAAATACATAGAAAAATAAATAGAAACAAAGAAAATAGGGCTAATAATATTAGCAAAATAAAGAAAAACAAGGTATTTGTGCGTACACTTTCTTTAAAAAGCTAAAAAATTTAATACTTATGAAAATGGATAAAAAATAAATTGACTTTGAAGACTATTTTCTTTATTATTTTCATTTCGTAAAAATTTGCATAAGTCAAATTTAGGGCATATTTTATATGCATACTACTGTAAACTAGTGGAAATATAGGAAAGAGGACTTTTTTTATTGAGTAATAAATTTAAAATATTAGGGATTCTTTAACTTGATTTATGAAATCAAAAAAGGTAACAAATAATAACAAATTTTCTAAACGAAATATAAATTTACTGTAGAAAGAAAAGTTTAAGAAGTAATTATTTATTTAGAAATAGTTGATCTAAGTTTTCCTTTTTATTTTCTCTTCATAAATTAGCGGTAACGTTTATTTAATCTCTATAATACTGTATCGGTTTGTTATGTTCTTAAAAATTTTCAAGAAAAAAATAAGTTATTGCTAGATAATTAAACTTTTTTGTTGAAAATTCATAATTTTGGTTGAAAACTCATTTCTTTTAGCAGAAAATTGATTTTTTGGTATAAACAAATTATTATTTTGTTTAAAAATTTGTTGTTGTGAGATATATTTTTTTAAATGTTTGTAATCATCCTGTAAATACGTATATATAATGTAAGATGTACGTATTTAATGATTTTGCCCTAATCATTGCTATTAGAATTCTCCTATTTTGTTAACTAATAATTCAATCAAGTTAAAACTTTTCGGAAAACTTAATTAAATCCTACAAAGCATTTCTTTTACTGGAAGTTTGGGCTTACTCAAAATTACCTCGATAAACGAAGCGTTTGAAAATTGTCTAACGTTATTTTGATACTGATTGCCCAAAAAATGAATAACTTTTTTATTTAACAAAATCCATTAATGTTCAATTGCACATTATCTGAAGAACAGTTTTAAGGACAATATATTAAATTTTTATCTTAAAATATAAAGTAAATTTGCTGGCCTGAAAAATTAACTTTTTTTTTTAATTTTTTACAGAAACAATAAAAGATACAACTTTTTTGCCAAGAGTATAAAAGATGCGCCTGAAACGCCATTCAAATTTTATGCGGGGTTATAGAATCCGGAGTCTCAATTCAGGTCCATTGATCTTTATCAAAAGAATTTTCCGGAACTCACTCATCCGTTCCTCAGTCATTAAAAAAAGCCCCCGACTTCAGGATTCTTCATGACAGAAGGCACACTTCCGGTTGGTTTCACCGAAGCGCGACACCATTTCCAAAAATGTTCATGAAGATCAGAAGAGAGAAAAAAAAGAAACTTTCAAACGTTTTCTGGCGCCCACAATTTAAATGTCCTATCGAATGAACTGGTGGCGATGAATTGATTGTCCGGCGAGACATCAGTGGACATCACCTTGCCGTCGTGACCCGGCAAAGTTTTCAGAGGCTGCCAAGTCTTGTTGGACCAAATTTTCGCGGTGCCGTCGTACGAGCAGGTGACTAGATACTGGCCCTCAACCTTCTGATACTTGACATCAGAGAGCAAATTCGTGTGAGCCGGAATTGTGTAAATGCAACTTCTTTTCCGCAGATCCCAGATCTTGCAAGTGTTGTCATCACTCCCTGTGGCTATGTGATAGCCATTCGGCGAGAAATCTATGCCGAAAATGGACTTGAGATGACCCTCCATAAACATTATACACCTACCGGTTCTCAAGTCCCAAACTCGGCCGAAAGAATCCTGGGCGCCAGTTGCTGCCACACTTCCGTCACACTGGAAACTGAAAAAAAAACAACAACAACATCTTATGATTATTAAGTCTGAGACTATTTAAAAATTATTAATCAGATTTGATAAGAATCAAATCAATCCTTTCTTCGACCGACAATGTTAATATGCATTAATAATTATTAAATAAGCAGTCATGGGTTTGACTGGATATTGTTTTAATGTTTGGAAAAATTAATTTCTAGTCGCTACTAGAATTGTTTTTAATAGCATAGTTTTCTCTTTTAATGGAAAATATTATAAACAATTAAATGGTTGTCCTATGGGCTCACCGCTCTCTCCTATAGTTTCAAATTTGGTTTTAGAAGATGTAGAAAAAAGATCTTTAAGAAAATTGAATTTCAGACCAATTTTGTATAAAAGATATGTGGGTATTTTAGCTATTGTTCCTACGGAAAAAATGATGCTTTTATTAATACTTTTAATAGTATTGAAAAATCCATACAGTTTAAATGTGAACTAGAACAAAATAATTTAATAAATTATCTTCATTTAAAAATTATAACTAATTTCATAACATTTTATAACTAACTGGTTTAAAAAAGATTCATGGTCTGGCAGAAATCTTAATTTTGATTCCCATCATTTATATTGTCAAAACATCCTCCTAATAAAAAGTTTAATAGATAGACGCATAAACTTAAATGATATAAAATTTAGGAAAGAAAATTTGGATCAAATTAAAATCACACTAACTCAAAATAATTATCCGCTGCCTTTGATAAACAGTATTCTTAGAGAAAGAATTCATAAAATCTATAATGGTTCGAGTAGGAAAAATAACTGGATTGACACGTATAATAAATCAGATTTAAAAGTTAAATGTTTATTTTATAAATAATAAAACTCTTTAAAAAATTTTACCTCATCAAAAAGTTATTGATACTACTGAAAATTTATCTGAAATTGTATATATCATTTAATGTAATTTCTGTGAAAAATTGTATATTGGTGAAACAAGGAGAAGATTAAAAAATAGTATTTCTGAACATAAAAGAGATTGCAGAGTTGGAAATTTGAGCAGAGGTCTATCACAACATTGTATATATTTTGTATATATTTTGTAAAGATAACTATTCCATTTTTGCTAGATAATTTTATCTTTTTTAGTAGCAGATTCAATACTTTTCTGGAAAATTTGACTTTTTTGAGTTCATAATTCAATTATTTTGGTCAAAAATCCATATTTTCTGTTCAAAATTAAACTTTTTGGTTAATTTAAAAATATATATATTTCTGTGGTTGAAAACTCACCATCTTAGTAAAAAAAATTAATTTCCATGGTCAAAAATTAAATTATTATGTTAAAAGTGCGTTTTTTTTTTTTTTAAAATAGATAGAATTAATCTTTTCTGTTGAAAATTAAACTATTAGATTTTTTTTAAATACACTTTTGTAGTGGAAAATTCATCATTTTAGTAAAAACAATTAACTCCCATGGTCGAAAATTGAATTATTCTGTTGAAAGTTCGTTTTCGTTTAAATATAAGAATTCCATTTTTCCTGGATAACTTTATTTTTTTTTACACAAGACCCAATACTTTTGTGGAAAACTTGTATTTTTTGAATTTATCATTCAATTTCCTTTAATTCATATTTTTGGGTTGAAAATCTTATTGTTGTTAAAAATAATGTTTTAATTTTCATTGTCGAAAATTTAAGTATTCTGTTGAATTTATTGATTTTTATTGAATTTATATATATTCTGTAAATATAACTATTCCATTATGCAGGATAATTTTATCTTTTCTAGTAGTTGGATAATTTTTTGTTATTGTTGTTAAAAATATATTTCTGTAGTTAAAAACGCATAATTATAGTCAAAACAATTAATTTCCATTGTCGAAAATTTAACTATTGTGTTGAATTTATTGATTTTTATTTCTTTATTTATGATTAAATTTATATATATTTTGCAAAGATAACTATTCCATTTTGCTGGATAATTTTATCTTTTCTAGTAGAAAATTCAATACTTTGTGAAAAATTTGCCTTTTTTGAGTTCATAATTCAATTATTTTTGTCAAAAATTCATCTTTTCTGGTAAAAATTTAACTGTTTAATTAATTTTAAAAAAATATTTAATTCTGTGGTGGAAAACTCATCATTTTAGTACAAAACATTAATTTCCATTGTTAAAAATTTAACTACTATGTTGAAAGTTCGTTTTTGTTCAGTTAAAAATATTTTTTGAACTGCACATATAACTATTTCATTTTTTTGGTAAAAAAATTCATATTTTTGTGTTAAAAATTAAACTTTTTTGTTAAAAATAATTCTTTTCTGTTGAAATTGAACTGTTTAATTAATTTTTCTTTTTTAAAAAACTGGGTAGCCGTTTTAATCGAAAAAAATTCTGGCCATTTCCCGGTTCTCAAACATTTTTCACGGTCAATAATATTAAAAAATTCGAACTCTGAAGCTAAAAATTTTTCCATTTAAATTATTAAATTGTAAACAACAAATTAAAGCATTCAAAGTGGAACTCTTGAATTTTAAACTTTTAAACTTGAAGTTTAAAAGTTTTTTTATTAAGAAATTGTGTATACAAATGCTAAATAATTTAAACATATAAAATGGAAGCTACTAAAAAATTTCAATTAAACAATTTTAAATTAAAGGCAGATAAACTGCAAAATTTACCATTTTTATTAATTATAGTTCAAAAATTCAGAATAAATTTCAAAAATATAAATACGCGTTAACATTTTCAATACTCTAAATTACAGAATCAAGCCATGAAGTTAAAAAAATTTCAAAATTATATTATTTTAAGTAATTTTATGCTAGACACATTAAAAATCGAAAAGTGATTTTTTTTTAATCAACAGCTTTTAAATAATTTTTATTTTAAATAGCTTAAGCATCTTTAAAACGCTTTAAAATTTTATTGTAAAATTTTGAGAAATCTAGAAGTGGTCTTAAACTTTTCTAAATTTAAAATCGTGTTTGAAATTTTTTCGGAACTTTTAAATATATTTTAAAATTAATTGAATTTTTCCTAAAACTTTCTGAAAATCCTGCAAATTTAAACAAAAAATCCTTAAAATTAGGATTTATAAATAGCAATAGAACACTTATTATTTGTAGAAAAAATTAGAATAATTTTAAGAGATATTTAATAGTTTCTAGGAAAATTGAAAATGACTTTTCATTTTGAAAAATTATTGTAACAGAAAATTTATAAAGATTTTAAGAGAATTCCAAACTGTTCAAAAAAGAACATGGAAGATTTGAAGTATTTTTTTTTTAATTGGCAGGATTTACTAAAAATTGTAAAAAAAATTCAATTAATTAAAAAATATACTTAGAAGTTCTTAACAAAAATGTTAACACGTTTCGTTTAAATTATTTGAAATAATTTCAAGTTTTTAATTTATTTTGAATCTTTTCAAAACCTCTCAATATCTCTTAAAATTACTTACATTTTTTAAATAGAACAATAAAACTTGTAAGGCTAAAAGTTTAAAAGCTTTTCGAAATTTTAACAATTCAAAGGTTTCTATATTAAACAATTAAAATTAAAATTGTTTACTTTTAATTATTTGGCCTTAATATTTTTAATTTAATAAAATCCTTTAATTACTATATTAATATGGAGTTATTTTTCTGATAAAAATAGTTTATAAAGTTTCAACTGCACGTTTACATTTTTTAATGGCTAAAAAAATTATTAGAAAGACTATATTAATAAATTTATTTATTAAATTTAATATAAAAAATAATATAAAGGAAGACCTAAAACTTTGAATTAAAAATAAAATTATCGGAGTAAATGATATTATATTAATTTCAATTCTTGTTAAGACTTTCGAAATGAAACAGTTACAATCTGGAATACCTTAAATTTTGAACGAGTTTGGAATTGTTTTGTCAAATCAATTATTGTTCAGATTTTTATATGTAAACAATAGATCCATTTAAAAAAAGTTTATTTATTTATATTTACAGTTCATAAAAAAACCATATTTCCGGTCAAGAAATAAATTTACTGTCATTTCCCGTTTTTTCAGGTTATTATTTTTAAAAAAAGTTTGATTAGAAATGTTATTAGAACTTGTGTCGCTTTTCCATACATTTGATTTGTTTATTTTCAATGTTGTTTTTTACGATTCAAACTAAAAATACGCATCCTAGCGTAAATTGGTTCTATTCAAATTTGTCGATATAATTTCGGCGACAAATTTTGTGAAATAAAATGTTATTGTAGCTTGTATAGTTTTTCCAAAGAGTTAATTTTTAATGTATTTTTATAACAAGAGCTTTTAACAAATTTGTAGATATTTTTTAATCGAAAAGTTTTGCTTTCTCATTTTTTTCGTCTCTTTTGTCATTTTTCCAAAAATTTAGTTTGTTTATTTTTAATCTTATTTTTTACGATTGAAATGAAATTGAAACGTAATTTTTAAAAATGATATATAAATAATTTTTTAATCCATTTTAGGTTAATTAATTTTTTTTATACGTTTTTTTCGAAGCTTGTGTCGCTTGTCCAAAAATTTAAGTTGCTTTATTTTTAATAAATCTCTAAATAACAAATTCTGTTACAGGATTAATATTTTTTTAGTCTCTAAAATCCTTTGGAATACCCTCAAGTTATTTAAATTTATTAAAAATTCATTAAAATCTTTTAAAATAAAGACATAAAGACATATAAATACATATAAAGACATAAAATTACAGCTCTTTAGAATTTATTAAAAGTTTAAAAATACCGCAAAATCTCTAAGATCCCTAGAAATACCTACAAACTATTGAAATTTATTAAAAGTTCGTTCAAATCTTTTAAAATAAATAAAAATATTTCAAATCCTTTAAAATCTTTTGAAAACCCATGCAATTTTTAAAAAGGCTCTTGAAAATTACTTGCAAATTTTTTTAAATACCCTAAAATAATTTAAGTCCATTTAAATGATTGAAATGTATTGCAAATTTCTTGAATCTTAAAATATTCTAAAAAACTAAAATCGTTTGAAATATTAAAAAATTCCTTAACAATTTTTAAAACTCTTCACCTAAAATAATGCAAATACTTCAAAATCTTTTAAAATCCCTTAAAAATTTGTCAAGGGATTTAAAAATTCCTCAAAATAGTTATAAACGCCTTAAAATATATCAAATCCATTGAAATCCAAATAAAATATAAACTTCTTGGGATCTCTTAAAATATCCTAAATATTTAAAATACTTGGAAATATATTTTTTAAATTCATTGAAATATGTATTTTTATATTCTTTGAATCTCTTTAAAGCTCTTTAAAATTCATTAGAAGTTTCAAAAATACCCCAAATATTTCAAATGTTTAGGAATATCTTCAAATTGAAAATGATAAATGAAATTTATTTAAAGGTCCATGGAATCCTTCAAATTAACTTAAAATATTACAAATATTTTGAAATATTTAAAATAGTTATTATCCTTGAAAATATTTTTAATCCTTTGAAGTCCCATTACCATACTCAAATAAATTCTAAGTCTTTCAGAATCTCTTGAAATATCCTAAATCTTTCAAATCCTTTGAAATATTGTTTAATTAATTCAAATAAGTATTTTTAAATTCCTTGAATCTTTTTAAAGCTCTTTAAAATTTATTGGAAGTTTAAAAAATAATCCAAAATCTTTAAAATCCATTGGAATACCTTCAAAATATTAAAATTTATTCAAAGTCCATTTAAATCTTTCAAAATAACCAAAAATATTTCAAATCCATTGAAATATTTGATAACACCTGAGTTCTTTAAATAGACTCTTGAAAATTACTTGAAATTTTTATAAATACCGTAAAATACTTTAAAACCCTTTAAATTATTGAAATCTATTACAAATTCCTTGGAATATTTAAAAATATACTAAAAACTAAAACCCTTTGAAATATTTTTAAATTTCCGAAATTATAAAATCCTCTAAGATCTTTATTATAGTTTGGAATACCTTTAAATTATTGAGATCTATTAAAAGTTCCTTGGAATCCTTCAAATCAACCTAAAATAATTCAAAACCTTTGAAACATTTTGCAATCCCTTAAAACTTTTTCCGGAATATTAAAATTCCTCAAAATAATTATAAGTACCTTAAAATTTTTAAAATCCTTTGAAATCCCAATAATTTACTAAAATAAAATCTAAACTCCTTGGAATCTTTTAAAATATCCTAAATATTTGAAATACTTTGAAATATTTTTTAATTCATTGAAATACTTTAAAATTCATTGGAATATTGTGAAACATACTGGAATATTTTTATATTCCTTCAAACTTTTTAAAGCTCTTTACAGTTAATTAAAAGTTTTTAAATACCTCAAAAATCTTTGAACTCCCTTTTATACCTTCAAATTATTGAAATTCATTAAAAGTTTCTTAGAAGCTTTTAAAATACACAAAAATATTTTAAATCCTTTAAAACATTTTGAAATCCCTTGAAAATTTGCAACAGCTCTTGAAAATTACTTGCAATTTTTAAAAAATACCCTAAAATATTTTTAATCCTTTCCAATTATGGAAATCTATTACAAATTATTGAAATCTATTTTACATTCCTTGGAATCTTAAAATATCCTAAAAAATTTAAATCTTGTGAAATATCTAAAAATTTCTTGAAACTTTTTAAAGCTCTTTAAAATTCATGAGAATCTTTGAAAATGCTCTAAAATCTTTAAATTCGTTTACAATGACTTTCAAATATTGAGATAAATTATAAGTTCTTTGAAGTCCTTCAAATCAACCAAAAATATAACAATTCCTTTGAAATATTTTGAAATCCCTTAAAACTTTTTTAAGAATTTTAAAATTTCTAAAAATAATTATAAATACCTTAGAAATTTTCAAATCCTTTGAAACCCCAATAATTTACTTAAATAAAATCCAAATTCCTTGGAATCTTTTAAAATATCCTAAATACTTAAAATCCTTTGAAATATTTTTAAATTGATTAAAATAATTAAAAATTCATTGGAATATTTTTAAATACATAAAAATATCTATAAATTTCTTTAAACTTTTTAAAGATCTTTAAAACTCATTGGAAGTTTACAAAATACACAAAAATCTTTAAAATCTGATGAAATACCATAAAATATTTAAAAAGACTCTTGAAAATTGCTAGCAATTTTTTAAAAATACCCTAAAATATTGCTAATCCCATCCAATTATTAAAATCTATTACAAATTATTAAAATCTTTTTTAAATTATTTAAATCTATTTTAAATTCCTTGGAATCTTAAAATATCCTACAAAATTAAAATCCTTTGAAATATTTAAAAATTCCTTGAAACTTTTTAAAGCTCTTTAAATTTCATTGGAAGCTTAAAAATACCAATAAATCTTTAAAATCCTTTATAATACCTTCCAATTATTCAAATTCATTAAGTTTCTTAGACGCTTTTAAAATAAACAAAAATATTTCAAATTCTTTTAAATCTTTTGACATAATTGGGAAATTTTCCAAAGCTCTTGAAAATTACTTGTAATTTTTAAAAATACCCTAAGATATTTTAAATTCCTTCAGATTAATTAAATCTATTGCAAATTCCTTGGTATATTTAAAATTTTCTTCAAACTTTTGAAAGCTCGTTAAAATTCAATGGAAGTTTAAAAAATACACCAAAATATTTAAAATATGACGAAAAACCATTAAATATTTAAAAAGGCTCTTGAAAATTACTAGCAATTTTTAAAAGCTACCCTAAAATATTTTTAAACCCTTTTAATTATTAAAATCTATTACAAATTATTAAAATCTTTTTTAAATTATTTTAATCTATTTTAAATTCCTTGAAATCTTAAAATATCCTACAAAATTGAAATCCTTTGAAATATTTTAACTTTCCTTCAAACTTTTTATAGCTCTTTAAAATTCATTGAAAGTTAAAAAAAAAACCAATAAATCTATAAAATCCTTTAGAATACCTTCGAATTATTGAAATTCATTAAAAGTTTCTTAGAAGCTTTTAAAATAAATAAAAATATTTCAAATTCTTCCAAATCTTTGGACATCGTTGGGAAATTTTAAGAAGCTCTTGAAAATTACTTGCAATTTTTAAAAAATACCCTAAGATATTTAAAATTCCTTCAGTTTAATGAAATTTATTGCAAATTCCTTGGTATATTGAAGATTTTCTCCAAACTTTTGTAACCTCTTTAGAATTCAATGGAAGTTTAAAAAAAACACAAATATTTAAAATATGATGAAAAATCATGGAATATTCAAAAAGGTTCTTGAAAATTACTAGCAATTTTTAAAAAATACCCTAAAATATTTTTAATCCCTTCCAATTTTTGAAATCTGTTTTAAATTCCTTGCAATCTTAAAATATTCTACAAAATTAAATTCCTTTATATATATTAATATGGAGTTATTTTACTGATAAAAATATTTTATAAAGTTTCAAGTGCACGTTTACATTTTTTAATGGCTAAAATATTATCAGAAAGATTACATTAATAAATTTATTTATTAAATTTAATATAAAAAATAATATAAAGAAAGACCTAAAACTTTGAATTAAAAATAAAATTATCGGAATAAATCATATAAAAATTATTTCAATTCTTGTTAAGAGTTTCGAAATAAACAGTTACAACTTACAATCTGGATATCCTTCAATTTTTAACGAATTTGGAATATCTTTTTGTCAAATCAATTATCGTTAAGATTTTTATACGTAAACTATAGATCCATTTTAAGAATAGTTTATTTATTTATATTTACAGTTCATGAAAAAAACCTGTTTTTTATTCAAAATTTCAAATTCAAGCGCTTTTAATTTTAAGTTTTTAAATCTTTAAGACTGCACTTTAATTATTTAAACAACTTTTGAAATCTAACTCGGGTAAATTTTTCTTCGGAAAATTCGTATTTCCGGTCAAGGAATAAATTCACTGTTGAAAATTTGAATTGTTTGGTCAATTTGTATGATCTTGTTGTTGTTAAAAATATATATTTGTAGTTGAAAACTCATCATTTTAGTATTTTTAAATATTTGTGCCTTATTTTGCATTAAATTTTTTTCTTAGCTGGGCTGAAAAATGTATAGCATTTCAATAAATTTATATTATTGCAATTCATAATACGCATGGTATTTTAACAGAAGTATTTTCATTGTATTATTTTTATAATTGGTAAAAAGTGCGCATCCTATTAAAAAAAAAGGTTTCATTAAGAATTTTATTACAACTTTTGTCGTTTTTCCATACATTTAATTTTTTTATTTTCAATGTTGTTTTTTACGATTCATACTAAAAAAACGCATCCTATTGTAAATTGTTTCGAAGCAAATTTGTCGATATAATTTCGGCGACAAATTTTGTTAAATAAAATTTTATTGTAGCTTGTATCGTTTTTCCGAAGAGTTAATTTTTTAATTTTTAATGTATTTTTATAACAAGAGCTTTTAAGAAATTTGTAGATATTGTTTTATTGAAAAAGTTTTTCTTTCTCATTTCTTTCATCTCTTTTGTCATTTTTCCAAAAATTTAGTTTTTTTATTTTTAATCTTATTTTTCACGATTGAAAGAAAATTGACACGTACTTTTTAAAAATGATAAATAAAGAATTTATTCATTCTTTTTAGGTTAATTAATTTTTTTCATACGTTTCTTTCGTAGCTTGTATCACTTGCCCAAAAATTTAAGATGCTTTATTTTTAAATTGTTTTTTGCTCATATTAATAATAATAATAAATCTCTGAATAAAAATGCTGTTACAGGCTTAAGACTTTTTTAATCTCTAAAATCCTTTGGAATACCTTCAAATTATTTAAATTTATTACAAGTGTAAAAATACCGCAAAATCTTTAAGATCCCTTGAAATACCTACGAACTATTGAAATTTATTAAAAGTTCGATGAAATCTTTTAAAATAAATAAAACTATTTCAAATCTTTTGAAAACCCATGCAATTTTTAAAAAGGCTCTTGAAAATTACTTGCAAATTTTTTTAAATACCCTAAAATAATTTAAATCGCTTTAAATGATTGAAATGTATTACAAATTCCTTGAATCTTAAAATATTCTAAAAAACTAAAATCGTTTGAAATATTTTTAAATTCCTTGACAAATTTTTCAAGAATTTAAAAATTTCTCAAAATAGTTATAAACGCCTTAAAATATATCAAATCCATTGAAATCCAAATAAAATATAAATTTCTTGGGATCTCTTGAAATATCCTAAATATTTAAAATACTTGGAAATATATTTTTTAAATTCATTGAAATATGTATTTTTATATTCTTTGAATCTTTTTAAAGCTCTTTAAAACTCATTAGAAGTTTCAAAAATACCCCAAAATATTTCAAATGTTTTGGAATTCCTTCAAAGCAGCTTTCAAAATAAACAAAAATATTTCTAATCCTTCCAATTATTGAAATCTATTACAAGTTATTGAAATATTTTTTAAATTATTTAAATCTATTTTAAATTCCTTGGAATCTTAAAATATCCTACAAAATTAAAATCCTTTGAAATATTTAAAAATTCTTTGAATCTTTTTGAAGCTCTTCAAAAGTCATTGGAAGTTTAAAAAATACCAATAAATCTTCAAACTCCTTTAGAACACCTTCAAATTATTGAAATTCATTAAAAACTTTCTTAGAAGCTTTTAAAATAAATAAAAATATTTCAAATTATTCCATATCTTTTCACATCAATGTGAAATAAAATTATTGATATTTTTTAAAAGTTTATAGGAATCCTTTACAATACACAACAATTTTTCAAATCCTTTAAAAAAAATTTTAAATCCCTTGAAAGATTGCGAAAGCTCTTTAAAGTTACTTGCAATTTTTAAAAATACCCTAAAATATTTTAAGTCCCTTCAGATTATTGAAATCTATTGCAAATTCCTTGGTATATTTAAAATTTTATTCAAATTTTTTAAATCTCTTTAAAATTCAATGGAAGTTTAAAAAATACACTAAAATCTTTAAAATCTGATGAAAAACCATGAAATATTTAAAAAGGCTCTTGAAAATTACTTGCAATTTTGAAAAAATACCTTAAAATATTTTAAATCCCTTCCAATTATTGAAATCTATTTTAAATTCCTTCACATCTTAAAATATCCTACAAAATTAAAGTCCTTTAAAATTTATTAAAAGTTTTTAAAAACCCCAAAAATATTTAAAATCCCTTGTAATACCTTCAAATTATTTATATATTTTAAAAGTTTATAGGAATCTTTTACAATCCACAACAATATTTCAAATCCTTTAAAAAAATTTTAAGTCCCTTGAAAATTTGCAAAAGCTCTTGAAAATTACTTGCAATTTTTAAAAATACCCTAAAACACTTTAGGTCCCTTCAGATTATTGAAATCTATTGAAAATTCCTTGGTATATTACAAAATTTCTTCAAACTTTTGAAACCTCTTTAAAATTTAATGAAAGTTTAAAAAATACACACAAATGTTGAAAATCTTAAGAAAAACCGTGAAATATTTAAAAAGGCTCTTGAAAAATACTTGAAATTTTAAAAAAATACCCTAAAATATTTTTAATCCCTTCGAATTATTGAAATATTTTACAAATTATGGAAATCTATTTTAAATTTCTTGAAATCCTAAATTATCCTACAAAATTAAAGTCCTTTAAAATATTTAAAAATTCCTTCAAACTTTTTAAAGTTCTTTAAAATTCATTAAAAGTTTTATTAAACCTCAAAAATCTTTAAAATCCCTTGTAATGCCTTAAAATTATTGATATTTTGTAAAAGTTTATAAGAATCTTTTAGAACACACACCAATATTTCAAATCCTTTTAAAATTTTTTTAAATCCCTTGAAAATCTGCAAAAGTTGTTGAAAATTACTTGAAATTAAAAAAAATACCCTAAAATATTTTTAATCCCTTCCAATGATTGAAATCTAATACAAATTATTTAAATCTATTTGAAATTCCTTGGAATCTTAAAATATCATACAAAATTAAAATCTTCTGAAATATTTAAAAATTCCTTCAAACTTAAATGATTGAAATTCATTCAAAGTTTCTTAGAAGCTTTTAAAATAAATAAAAATATTTCAAACAATTCCAAAGCTCTTAAAAATTACTTGTAATTTTTAAAAATACTCTAAAATATTTTAAATCCCTTTAAATCTTTTGAAATCCCTTCAAACTATTAAAATCTTTAAAAATAAGCTAAAATCTTTTAAAAGAATTTAATAAAATTAAAAAATAGATATAAACCTGAACTCAATAGTGGTACTTGATCTTTAGAAAGTTACTAAAGTGCTTCTTACAGAAATTCCCTGACCTTCGCAATTTTTTTTCTCAAAATCCCTGAATTTTCCCTGACCTGCGGTCATTTTCTAAAATTTTAAATATCTTACCTAATGCAATGTACGCATTTTGCATGTCCTTCTTGATGCAAAACCTCGGCTTGCTGTTCCAAATCCCAAAGTCTCCACGAGTGATCATTGCAACAAGTGCCAAGAAACCTTCCGGATGGATGAAACGCTACCCTTGAGACTCGCTGATCATGACCCTCGACTTCTGCCAAAGGCTTGTCTCCAGTCCCGCCTCCCCATAATTTTACAGAACCTGAATAATAATAAATAATCATTTTCAGCTCAAATTTTCACTTATATTTTTTATGTTTTTATTCACATCATTTCAGGCTTTCTACAGAAGTTAGCTTTCAAAATTCCATTCATTTCTCAGGTTTGTCTTCAACTCTACTCAATTTCAAGAGATTATACTGGTCGTTACCTAATTTATGAAATTTAATTAACCACTCTTTAATGCTTCCATTCAAAATTAAAAAAAAT
>JAAAKG020019163.1:0-20414 GCA_010014905.2 Druon quercuslanigerum
TGATGTGTAACGCGAGAAAATCCGAGTCAGACTAAGCTCTCAAAGGGGAAGAAAACTTCCTAGAGATTGTCAAATTTGTCAGATTTTCAAGAAGAAATATTTGTTACATAAAGTGGGAAAACCGAGAGAAAGAAAGCGAGAGGAAGGGAGAGAGAGAAATAGGGAGAGATAGTCAAGAGGGGGACAAATATGCGAACGGAAATTTGAGTGTTTACTCTTCTTATAAAAAAGACTTTAAAGGACTCAATTTTCACAAGTGGGCATAAATTACCATGACGTAGACGGCCCCCAACAGGACGTACATGTTGAACAAAGTTTAAAACTGGATTCTTTAATTATTTTTATTATTTAATTTATAATTAAATTGCCAAATTATAGAAATTCCGTCTTTAATTTAGGTTTAGAAATATCTCTAAATCTTTAAAAAGTATTTTTAAACCTCGAAATCTAATTTAATATAAAAACTTGAGTGGACAGTTGTGGGGTCTCGTTAAAAAATGGATATAGGGAAATAGAATATGGTGGAAGGGAGAATATTGCAGAAGTATTATTAAATTTTAAATAAATATAAATTTTGAAGGCAAAGGTGCCTATTCGAAGATTATAAGGGAACCGTTGAACTGAGATGCTGGGCTTAACAGCAAAAAGTGCTTTATTTTAACAAATGCTGAACTGAATCTGATAAAGGTACAAATGAAATGTATAGTATTTACAGCGTTTATTAATTACTAGGCGATTGGAAAACCTGTAAAAAGTTTCTATGCCGATAATTCATACATTACAAATAATTACGAAGTTTCCAATTTTTTCATCCCTTAGAGAACGGACAAAATTTAACACACTAATACGGTTTAATAATATCTTCAAATCTATTATTAGGAATAAATTCAGAATAATTTACAATTAGTTAAAAAAAAGTAGTTTAAACTAATTTATTAGGTAATCAAATGTGAATTTTTGATTTTGCAAATTAAATCAATATCGCATCTCGCAAAGAAATTTCAAAGTTTCAATACTTAATCCTAAAAATATGCAAACGATAAACTAACTCACAATTGTAAAACTTTTATCTTTCAATATATGCTTTTTTCATTCCCATTCATCGTATCATCTTCTGACGACTCAAAATCGTCTAAGAATCCTCTATGATCTAATCTGGCCTGATTATGATTCTCATCACTGGACTCTACATCAGAAACAGCTCTAGCACTATGATTTACAAACTCTCCATCATTTTCATCTCGTCCTTTATGTTCTTTCTCTGATCGATTATTTTTTTTCTCTTCTTCTGCATTCCAATTCCTCTCATTGCTTTTTCGATCTCCCTTTTTGCTTTTCCGAGAATTCTCGATTTGCTCAAGTTTAAATCGCGTGGATTGGGTTTCTTTTCCTGCGATGGACTTCCTCTTCCCGGAATTGTAACCACCCTCTTCAATCTTGGAGGCCCGATTGGCAGTTTTGCCGAGGTGGTGAGATCCCAGCGTATCTGGTTCCACGAAGATCATCTCCATGTGATCCACTCCTGGTGGCTTCACCCCCTTGTAGTGTACGGGTAGCATTTCGGCATCGGGTTCTAAACCCAGCGGCTTTGCCAACAATCTGTTATTCATGGGTGCTGGGTTAGGACGAAGGGTCCCGTAATCCTCAATGATCTCATCGAAGGTGTCCTCAGGAATATCCCTAACATCGAGGGATTCGAGGTTGGATAAGTTTGCTCGGAGGTAGGCTTTCTGCTTCTGGTTCAAGGGAAGTGCGAAAACCAAGGCGAGCAGGACAGAAACTGCATACCATCCCCTCCATAATCCTCTCATTGTTATGGTTATATTTATTTTCGAGATCAAATTTATTTCTGATTTATTTTAATTTTTGTTCTCTTTGTCGACCCTTGATTTAGATTTTACGTCAATAGAAGAGTTTAGGTTATTTTACATGATGGATCTTGCATGACCTTTGATATTTGAATATTTTTGAGGACTGGTGAAGGTGAATACTTTCTCTGAGGACTCGGAATAACAAATTGTCATTCACTGCATTGTGAGACTCGTTTGCGTCTTTTATATCTTTGGGTAAAGAATGGTAGATGACGGGATTGGTTGACTGGATTCCACAAGCGTGAGGCAGCCGAATGTTTCTGGAAGGACTGCTAGTCGAAGCAAGAAGTTTCGACAAATGATTCGATTTCACATAGCCTCGTTTTATTGCGCAGCCTCAAGGCTGAACGATTGCGTCTACGGTATCCTGCATCCCAGGTGGTGCAAATCAGACAGCGTAGCCGAAAAGCACTCATGCAAATCGTCACGATCCTGAGTATGGACAGTTTATCTCGGATGAAAGTGACAGTTTCATAGAAGGTTCTGGAATTTAGAATTAGCAGGAAACCTGATTCTAATTCACATGATATTTTAAGGTAACGCTGCTGGAAAGGAGAGATAGAAAGGATTACAATTTTAGAATTAGAATCTGCAAGAAGGGAGAGAAAAGACAGGGAATAAGAAATAGTTAGGGGATAATGGTCATCACTGTGTTGCTGTGAACAGTGAGTCTTTTCAATTATTTGAAAAGCCAGTGGAGTAATTTGTTTCAAACTTTAAAGGTGAATAAAATACATGTGAGCACACTCCGTCAAAAATTTGAGTCATCTAAATCCACTATGAGAAAAATGGAAAGGGTGCAGTTCCGAATAGGTGAACGTGACGATTTCCTTCACACTGCGTATACTTATGTATTTTGACGCGCTGATTACGAAAATGCTAGTGAAAATTGGGGACTCGGCGATTTTTATGGTGAAGTTGCGAAAAAATCATAAAAATATGGTTTTTTGCGTTTATCTCAGCCAATATACAAAATCTCGCAAAATGTTTTCAATAAAAGTTGTAGATCGTACAAAAATACACATTTTTTGTGCAAAAAATTTTTTTATACGAGTGATAGTTTCCAAGAAAATTAGTGATATCTCGATTTTTATGAAAAAAAACTATTACTCGTATAAAAAAATGTATCCTATAAGAAATGTATATTTCGATAAGATCTACAACTTTTATAGAAACGTTTTACAAAAATTTATGTATTGGCTGAGATAAACGTAAAAAACCCCGGCATCCCAATGACTGGTCACAAAAATAACTTAGGTCACACCCCTGTCCCTTTTCCCACGCAACGTGGGGGCGGGAACGCACCCCTGTGACTGGAACCAAAAAAAACTTAGGAAACGGGTTCAATTACGCGTATAAGACGGGTTGCTGACACTGGCGGACGGTTAACACTGGAAAACGAAAAGAGAATAATTTTTATGGTTTTTTTCATAAAAATCGAGATATCACTAATTTTTACTCGTATAAAAAAATGTGTTACACAAAAAATGTGTATTTTTGTAAGATCTACAACTTTTATAAAAAGAATTTTGCGAGATTTTGCATATTGGCTGTGATAAACGCAGAAAACCACATTTTTTATGGTTTTTTCGCGATTTCACCATGAAAATCGCCTAGTCGCCAATTTTCACTATCATTTTCGTACTCAGCGCGTCAAAATACATAAGTATACGCAGTATGAAGGAAATCGTCACGTTCACCTATTCGGAACTTTATCCAATTAGTGACTGTAGAAATTCGTATGCCTGCGATTATTATTTTTAAGAGTCTCGACAAGAACGTGTGATGACATAAAATGTTTAAAATTTCATAAATAAGTATATATAAATACTTTCCTTATAAGAGATATCTGATCAACACTCGTGGAACAGTCTTACACTAGTCGGGGGCTAGTAACGAAGAACATTTTCAGGCAATGTCCTAGCCGGGTTCTGGCCGGGCTCTGGTTGGGCTATTTTTGTTTTAACCTTTCTGACAGAGTGTTATATATAATGAGTTAATCTGTCCAAAAGCGCAATTATTTACTTGTTTTTAATTAATAAATATTTTCACAAAAACCTGGACTTGTAATTTTTTCATTTTTATAAGAGAAAATGTGTAAGATAAAATGCGGCTTATATATTCGAAAAGAAAAGTTAAACACAATTAAATATTCAAATCTGGTAGATTATATATACAAACATTTTTATTATCAATTCAATGAGAGTTTAAGACCTTCACTTTCAATCTGACTCAGCCGAAAAAAAAACAGTATTGAAATAGCAGGAGAATAATCAAATATTTGTGAAGTAGGTTCATTTGTATGGTTAGTGCAATACAGATAAGTTAATTCGAGTTCTCTAGCATATAAGTTCAAGAATTATTGATTGAGAATATCTCATTTTAATTCTTTGGGTGCAGAATACTTTGAAACGAGAGTTAGAGATCTAGCCTGAACTAACCGAACTCTTAATTAATTTTACGCACGGAGTTTAAACATTTGAAATTAGAAATACTTCCCATCTATGGACATAGTTCTATATTTAAAAAAAAAATTGTCAACTTGGGAGCCGCAAAATATACTAAATTCTTATTTTTTTGAGTAAAATGGAAAAATATAATTTTGAGGTTATGATTTGTATTGCACACTTATTCGGTAAAAATTAAATTAAATTTAACAAAATACAGTATAGCGTTGATTCTTGAACTATGTAGATGTTATTCTATTGGAAAAAGTAAAATAAAAGGCTGATTTTAAAACTATAATAATTTTTTTTCTTACAAAAAGTGTCTGAATAAAAATATTACTGTCGTTAAATGTATTTTAATTCGTATTTTCTATCGAATAAAAATAATTTGAATTTGTGATTGTTGTTTTCATTTATTTAATTTTTAATAAAGATTTTTTTTAAACTTTAATCGAATGTCCCGGAGCAAATAGTCTTAACTTTAAGACCTCTAAAAACAGTGTATACATATATTAATTCTATTATACGTCACTAGAGTGCTGTTTCATTGTTGCATAAATATACATAGAACACTCGAGTGAAGTGAAATATAGTTGATACACTCTGCTTTTGAAATCTTAAAGTCAACACTATTTTTGTTGGGACAGTCGTGTTATTGTACTGACCCTACCAGTACCCGACTAGACCCCGACTGGGATAAGTCGTGTCGACTGGTCAGCTCCCGACTAATTCACCGTGATGGCACTGCTCGGGGAAACTAATCAGTAGTCCCGACTAACCCCCGACTTAAAGTGAGGCCAACTGGTCGGATATCCGAGCAACCTTACATTTGCATTATTACACGGTCACTGGGTAAAAAACAGTGGTTCGAAATATTTCCAATGGTGTTTTAGCCAAAAAAGAACGGAGAATATTCCACAGACTTTTTGCAGTGCATAATTTAAAATATATGACACTTAGGATTCTTCACAATAATAATTTTCTATAATAATGATAACAATTACAGTTACCATGTGTTGTTAAATATAGCCAAAATATTTTATTTATTTATTTAATTTGGTAATTAAAATATGGTGCATTATTATAGAAAATTTTTAAAAAGTAAGATAACATTAATATTTTCTTTAGAAATAAGTTTTAAAATATTCATTAAATTATTTAAAATTAGACTAATATAAAATAATTTAATTCTACATGTATACCAATTTAATTAATTTCCTTTTCAAGACATTGAGAAAATAAAAAAAAAACAAAAAATTTATTTAGAAAAACTCCAATAGGGGACCTCTAAATGGTATCAGGTTTTGATATTTTTTTGGAGACGGCAGACTAAAAATATATACCTTAGGTCAGTTAACGTACTTAGTTTCAAACATCAGTTTCTCTTAATCTACTTATTGTATGTCCGTGGATATTGAATATGGTAACAGGTCAAATAACGCTAAATTTATATTTTGCGAATAACAGAAGAATTTTTAAAAAATTGTCTTCTTTTAGAGCTGGTATAAAACTTCCATGAAAACTGACAAGGTTTTCGAAATGTAGTGAAGAAAAAAGTTCCTAATAATCCAGAAAGATCTAAAGTTATAACATTCTCCCATTCAGAGAAGATAATAGAATTCGAATACCAGTTGGGAGATAAAAGGCATTTTACCAAACGCGGATATAAAATTTGACACACATGCTAACAAAATGGTGAAGTCGACATCAGATATATTAGGTTCTACAACCAGATTTAGTAAACTTCTCAATAACAAGAAATAACGGTATTACTGTTAGTCGCTCCAGTCAGATATAATCTGGAATGAATGCGGAGCAAGCATTCAAGGGAATCAAATCAGAATAACTACATAAACGCTCTTAAAAATAATTTTTTTGTTCACGCTAGAAGGGCGTTACAATTGCATGCTATAGTTTTTGTAGATTATAAAAAACTTTGGTTTATTTCACATATAATTTGGAATTTAACTACAGATAAAAACAAGTATTTTATAATACAAGACAATATTCTTCCTTACAAAGTCATTAATTTTAAGAATGTGCATCATCATTAAATCGCTTTGCAAGCAATACAGCGAACAGAAGTTTCAAAAGCTAACTATTATAGTAGTAAAAACAAATATATCTTTATTATTCATTCTACTACCGAACGAAAAAGATAATTTTTATAGTATTTAAGATAGGAAGCAAAAATTTCACTATCAATATATTTATAAAAATTCTGATACTGAAGTTATGCTTTCTTCAAAATCTTCCAAGTTTATCAAATTTTTGATTGAATTGACGCAAAAATTGCAAATTTAATCCACATCTCTAATGATCAAATGTTCAGGAATAAATTCAGAATGTTCCTTTTTTATAGTGATTTAAATGCAGTGTAATTAAATTTTAAGGGATTTAAAATTTCTATCTTTCAGTTTAAATAGTACTTATTTTTAAAGTTTAAATACAATTTATCTGCAAATGCGAATGAGACAATCAGTAAATCTCAATTTTGAAAATGTGAAAACTAAATGCAACTCTCAATGCTTACAATTTGAAGCGCATGTTTTAATGTAATAAAATAAAATTTAAGTGTGACTCCAGGTAACACCGCGAACTCACAATTACGTCATAATGAAGGAATGATGCTGATGCAAAATATCATTTCTGACATTTACCCGATGTCACAGGAAACAAGTTCCTTTGAAAAAAGATCATGATTTATGATATTGCTATCAGTAATACGTGCTCTGATTGCCAGATCATATTCATTTAACGGGCATAGTGTCTTTGTATATTTTTATTAATATCACTTCATGATATTTTATATAGTTTTTCAGTTTTCCGACCTAAAAGTATTACTTTTTAATTTTTGCCATTCAAGTTTTGCAGTTCCGCATTTCTATTTAAAAAATACACGGGAGGATGTAATTATGATTCTAAATCGAAGGAATTTAAACTTAAGTAGGTATAAATATTAAATGATGATGAACCTGATTGAATTAACGCGCTAAGAGTGCGGTCCTTGAGCTATTTGTCACGCTTGGCTGAGCATATCCTTTCTTTTGGTCACGCGGCTCCTCTCACCATAAAATGGCGGGTGCCATCATTTCTAGGTACGGTGTAAACCAGGGGATCTTATAATAAGAGTTCAATCTATGCTCCAAATTATTTATAAAGAGCCTGGGGGGGGGGGGTAAGGATGCAAAAGTTGCCCCCGACGTATCAATTTAATATTACCACTATGGATGGGCATCCGTGCGAAATAAGATTCCTTTAAAGGATAACTCAAAAATATTATTTTGAGGGGAGTAATAAAGGGGGAAAGTAAAATAAATAAATTTTTTTTTCGAAAACTACTGAAACTACTGAAAGTACTGAAACTCAAACTTTTTTTGACTTTATTTTTTAGGATACACCTCTAGTTTTGTCGTTTTCGATTGATCTGTGTCCCCTTTACATACCTCTCCTGTATCCTATTTACCTCGTCACTAGGCCGGGGCGAAAAACCAACATTGTGCGTCCAGGAAACGCCTGGGTGCGAAAAAGTGTCCCAGTCCAACCCGAAACTCAGCGTACTTTGAACTTCTGAAATCGGATAATATCTTCAGTCTGTTCTTTGAGGGTAAAATCTCTAAATTTCACTTAAAAAAACACTAAAATTTAAGGTTTTTGCAAAAATGGGCTTAAAATCGATTCCGATGCCTTCCAAGGGTGACTTTACGATAAAAAGTCATCAGAGGATACTTAGAGGTCCGTACCGAATCGCTAAAGTCACCCCATGCCAATCCTCATGGAGGGGGAAATGGCTCAAAATTGCGTATTTTCAAGTAAAACGCTTAAATACTTGTGCAGCTCCTAGCTCACTGAGTTCTACTACTTCGAGTGACCCAGAGCCCACCACGTGGAGGTGGCTGCGCATCGGGCTCCACCCGCGCCCTACCCAACCAACCAACCATATGTAGAACGTGCTTATTTAAATGTTAGAGTCATTAATTACAACCACAAAGTCTTTCTCTGTCGGTCCCAAGCCTCGGGACCGATGCCTTGTCTGGACACCTTTGTTACTAGTCTAACAGTTCTTTCCACCGCTACTGTTTGACAAGGGAAAGATGTAAAGTTCCAGTCTGGTACCAAGCCATCGGCCATAGATAGCTTAGCGGTAAGTTCATCCTCTGTTATAGGAATTAAAACTGGAGGTACGGTAAGTGAAACTTCTGTCTGTTCCCAATCAATCATTTTTATGTAATCATTAGCTACAAAATTAATTTTTGGTACATTATTGTATTTAACAGTTGTCTGTTGCTTATGTTTTGCTTTCAGGATTTTGGTGAGTGCGTCTTGGCGAACGGTAAGCCAAGGGTCGGTTACCATTCCAAGAAGTATATGTTCTGGCATGGCAGAGAAGCCTTTTCTCTGAATGGAAGTGTTTATCACATTTCGGTACTTCAGAGGCAGAAACCTTGACAATGTGATTGCTTGGAAGAGTTGCCGACTCAAATCAGCGACAGACTTATTCCGCCTGATGTGAAACCACTAAGGTACATATACTGTGAGTAAGTATTCAACTAATACTTGCAGTTTGTTTGTGGTTCTTTTTATTGATATGTATAATCTGAGAATTCTATTTGTAGTTGTTAGCCAGCGAGCCATGTTGATGGGGTCTATCTTCCGGGAGGCCAGCTCAGGGGAGAACGCTCCGAACCGTATGGCATCTGATATCTCATAAAGACACCTTTGATCTGAGCTGAGATCAGTGGTCTCAATCTCAGGTAAGTCACACTCAACTTGTTTAAACTTTTCAACATCGAGGGTCTCACAAGTTGAAAGTTGTCCCCCTATTGGCCCTGAGTATTTGTTCGGACCAGAGGTAGGTCCGTCAATAAATACGAAAAGACTTCTGAACGGTAGCTCTTTGAAATATAATAGACAGACAACCCATTTCAAGGGACGATCAAGTCGTTCCTCTAGTAGATGAATAATTCCTCCCTTTCAGCCCGTATTCGTTTATGTACCGTCACAGCCCACGACTACCACTGCATCAAAGCCTCCATTCAATTCTGTTGTTACGTAATTATAAATAGAATCACACTCGTCTTGGGCATGGCTCGATGGTGTGACGACATGGCCTACGTATTTAGAACCTGGTTCGGTCACCAAAGATATGTGTTCCTCGTTAATAAATCCGGAGGCTGTCAATGTTTCGTATTTCCGACTATCAAAGTATAAGCCACGAACAGAATCCTCATTGCGTGATTCCTCCTTCATCTTGGAGCCTGTTTTAATTTTCTCGCGCCTTATCTTACTTTTATCTATGACTAGACACGCAGGTACTTTTTGAGAAATATCCGGGGAGATCATACCTGCTCGATTGTCAGCGAGGAGTACAGACGAGCTTCAATGTTCCGCAGCCCGTTGACTTATACCATATCTTTGAGCAACTACTGCTGCTTCAGATGAGTCAAGTCTGGCCCGCGATGATTTTCTCTGTACAAGTCTGCGTGGTATGTCGTGAAAATCGTCATCATCGGTAGAAGCATCAACTTTTACCTTAATTTCAGGAGGAGGATTATCACCTTCACCTTCCTCAAAGAAGGAATCTAAATCTACATCCATATCAATCGTAGAGGAAGATGTGGAGGCCGATGCAGTAGGAATGCTTTCCCCACCCTCTCCCCATTCAAGTCTGCCTCTTTTTGCATTACGTTCTGCTCTCTAAGGATTCTTTTTGTTTCAGAGACATCTACGCTGGCGATTCCCATAAGTCTTTTACCTCGTTGATCAAGATAGAAGGCATGCTCTACGGCTGGAACCTTCTTTTCCTTGGGACAGGAGCACCTAGACAAGTCAACGCACTTACAAGCGGCTACGTTAAATAATTCAGAGCAGTACTCTTTGGAAGCGGCGATTTTCTCATCCTTATTACTTTGAGAAGTTGTTTTACTCTTCAATGAATTTTTCAACGTAGTGTATTTTTTATAAAGATTTGTGAGACATTCCTTAATGCGCTGCTCTGAGACCGTTGCGATAGAAGCATATTCCTAAATAACTATTAGTTTGGAACGGAATTCATCGGCAATGTCTCCGAACGAAGGCTCCTTGTCTTTTTCTGAAAGACAGCCCTTTCGCCTTCGAACCCCCTGACAACATCGCAGAACGTCAGCCCTCGTTGGCAAAACGTTCGGACCAAAATCTTTTGGAGGACCAAATATAGGGCACTGTACAAAGTCTCTCTTTGCGAATCTCAACATGCTGTGGCATGCAAACCAAACCTAGCATCTGCGAGTAAACAAAAATTAGGCGTGAGCCAACAGTAAGAGACATTGACAGGTTCTGACAAGTCGCGAAAACGCTCGACCAGAGGGAGGGGGAGGGGGAGGCGAGGAGACCGGCGACCGAGGGGGGGGCAGCTTCAGTGTAGCAGTGGCACAGACGCTCGTGTGCTCGTAGACAGACATGACCCAGGGACCGCACACTTATTGAAGCGTTTTACTCGAAAATACGCAATTTTGAGCTATTTCCACCTCCATCAGGATTGGCATGGGGTGGCTTTGGCGATTCGGTACGGACCTCTAAGTACCCAGACGTTTCCTGGACGCACAATGTTGGTTTTTCGCCCCAGCCTACTCGTCACTTACCTTTCACCCCCACACCTCCACTCTCTAAAATAAGACACTCATCACAAGCGATTCAAACGATTTCTCTTATATGACCATCCACTCCACCATTCCTTCGAAACAGGAAGCCCAGGTACACAAACTCTTTCACCTCATGTACCGCTTTTCTCTTCCACTTCCGCTCCCTTCCCTCATAACTCCCTCCTCCTTTCCTGAAACCATAACCTTCGACTTATCCGCATTTAAATTTAACCTATTTTTGTCCAAGTGTCTTTTCAACCTTTTCATCATCTCATTTGAAGCATCTTTGCTCTTTGCTAATAGCACTATGTCATCTGCATATGCGATTGACCCTGTCCTGACTCCTCCTACCCTACCTCCTGCTCCCACTCCAGCCGTTAGCTTACTTTCCATATCCGCGATTAAAATTGCAAACAGCGTTGAACTAAGCGCGCATCCCTCCCTGAACCCCCTATCGATCCAGAAACCTTCACAGATTTTCTCTCCCCTCCCACTCATCCTATCTTTCGTCTCCTCATATACCTCCCTCACTCTCTCGATCAGGCCTCTATTCACTCCACTCTCTTCCATTGCCTCCCACAACCTCCTCCTATCCACCGAAAGGAATGCGCCTTTTAGATCATTGGCACACTTTTTGACTAGTTATCTATCCACCACGTGCTGCAAAACGTAAATATTGTCAATGGTACTCCCTTCCTCCCTAAAGCCCGCCTGCGTCTCCGGCAGCATGCCTTTCCCCTCAACATCCTTGCGCAGCCTATTTCTGCCAGCACCATCGCGTATATCTTGCACGCTGTAACCATTAGCGTAATTCATCTATAGTTTGTCTGCCTCTCCCTGTGCCCTTTTTTATATAGTGGTATGATTACCCCCTCCCTCCAACCTCTTGGGAATCCCTCCCTCCGCCATACTTTTCTTAATTTTTGTACCCCGTCGAGCCCTGTTGCCTTAAACCTTTTCAACTTCCTTATCCGTCTCTCTATCTGCTCATCATTCAGCTGCTCTCCATCTACCTCCCTTTTTCTTCTAATCCCCTCATCTCTCTTTCTCGTTTCTGAGCCCTGAAATGAATCTTTGAAAATTTCCCTTGATTTGTCACTCCCTATCTGCTCACTTATCCCCACCCTATGTTTCCTAAACCTATTAATTATCTTCCACACGTCCCTTTCTGTCTTAACATTTCTTAACTCCTCTTCCAGCTCTTTATCCTTTTCCTGCTCTTTCTTTTTACACATTATCCTAAACTCCTTCCTCATTTCTACGTTCTCTTCCCTTTTCGCATTGCCATTCTTCCGCTTGTTTACATCCTTTGCACTTTTCTCTTCGTCATTTTACATTCCCTATCCCACCACGGCTTTAATATTCCTTTTTTCTCCTTTCTAAATGCCTTCTTTTGTACACAAACTTTTACTTTATCTTTCAGATCCTCCGATATCTCTTTCACCGACTCCCCCTTAAAGCTTATGTTTCCCAACTGCTCCGGATACTTCTCTGTTATCAAAACTTAATGGCTGATGGTCCGATTTCACCCTCCTTTCCACTGCGAATTTCTCTACCTCCTTCCACCCTTGCATATTCATTATCACATACTCTATCACAGACACCCCCATTCTTACTCACATATGTGTATTCTGCCTCTTCGTCCTCTGTTAACATAACATTCGCCATGATACCTGATACCCATCCTCTGTCCTCTATCCAGTCTCTCAGAATCTCCCCCTTTTTATTTATCAACTTATCCTTCGATTTCCTTTCAAAGCTCTGCCCTTCCCGGTACTCCTCCCCTCCTAATACCTTCATACCATCATCCCTCTCTTCTAGTACGTCTCCCATCCTTTCTTTAACCAATTCCATCCCATCCTTATTGTACACAGTCACAAACTCGTATATTATCTCTCCCCCTATCTTTACTGCACTGCTTTTCACGCATTGTACCTTTCCCCCTCCATGAACTTCTTCCTCTCATCCATCCCTAACCCCTTTTATAATTACCCCACTCGCCCTTCCTTTCCTCTTTACTCCGACCGCCTCTTGTAGCCTCCAACTATACCTCCTTGGTCTCTATCAATCCCACCACATCAATTTCCTGGAGATACCTCCAGAAATCCTCATCTTTCTTCTACACCCCTGCTACGTTCTAGTACAGCACCTTTAACACTGCTCCGCCCTGTTTTACTCCCACCCCCCTACTTATGACGAAACAAATTACCCTGCACTTCCTTCAAAATTCCCTTCTCCTCATCCCATACTCATATTTTTCAACAACCCTACGTTTGCCGCTCTCCCTTCACTCCTCTCCTGCATAGTCCTGTGTTTTAGCATTCTCTGCACATCCCTTTCCTTCCTCGTCAAGTCTTGATCGATGAAAACCTTCTTATCTTTTATCCTATTTTTGTTACGCATTACCCCCAATTTTTCTTTCCAGCTCTCCAATTCCACAACCGCCACTTCATTCACCCATTTTCCCTCCATCCTAGCTTTCCCTATCTCACCTTTAACTTCTTCTTACTTCTATCTCACCTTTATCTTCCCTATGCTCTGTAACAACGCTTTCACCCCCTCCCTTTCTTCCCCACTCTTTAACTGTAATCCTCTTATTACAATATTGTTGCTTCCGTCTGCCTTTTTTCTCCTCTCCATCCTTAACTCCATTGCCCTTATCCTGTCCCTATCCTTCTTTTTACTCTCACGCGCTCCTACTTTCTCTTCTATCATGTTCTCCACCCTTTCTCAAATACCTTGCATCTCATCCTCGCCCCTGTCAACTAATTCCTTTTTCGACCTGCCCTCCACCTTCTGAGGCGTTTGTTTGGTCCTTTTCTTCCACTCCCTAACCTCTGCTTTGGCGTTTCCTTCGTTCTGATCTTTCTCTCTCCCTGACGCGTCACTCGACATCGGACCACGCCCAGCTGGCCGTCGTGGCCTGCTAGAAATTTCGTCCTCTTCGAGTTCACTATATGCACTGCCAGTACTCTCGCTACCCACCTCCCGCTCTTCCGTCGGTAACTGTGACCTATCCATGCACAGAAGTACCTCGTGCAGTTAGCAGATGTCTCTCCAGGCCGTCCTCGCTTACCGCTCCAAGTTTTGCTTTTTTGCACTATTTGCTCCCTCACATTCCCTACAGACACCCTTTACTCTCCCCTAACATCCCCCAGCACTACTAAAACCACCCTTGCCTACAATTAAAAACCAAACTCCTGACCACAAAACTACCCCGCTCCCTTACCAACCTAACGTCACTTTCCCTAATTAGCCAAATTCCACCCCTTACCTGCAATGAAAATTAGTGTTTAACTACCCAATTCACCCTCACAATTCTGCTCACATTTTAGTCTTCCACATGCAAGTCCTATAAGAGGAAACTTGTGCACAAGGATATCGCGGAATTAATGGCATTCAAGGAATTTGCATAATTACCGAATTTAAGGAATTCCCAGAATTCACGAAATTCATGAAACTCCCGGAAGTTATGACATGCAGAATGCATGGAATTCAAGGAAATCACGAAATGTATGGAATTCACGGATTTCAAGAAATTCGTAAAAATCAAGGAGTTCGCGGAATTCAAGGAATTCACGGGATCCATGTAACGTCCGAAAACTCATTGAAAGCATGCAATTCGTGGAATTCAAGTAACTAGTTTGAAACTTGACTCCTGGAATCCTGTTGTTCGACTTTTCCAAACCCTAGTAACTAGTGTGTTAATGTACGGTGCTTGCATATGGAATTTACGACATTTTGAGATAATTGAAAGATTTCAGACAACATTTCTTAAGGGAGTCCTTAATGCACCAAGAAGTAGATGCCTGATGACTGATTTTAAAAAATAATGTTATTTAAGATTAATATATCTCGACAAATTTGAAACGATCGAAATTAATAAACAAAAATAAAATTCGTTCCACCACCTTAAGAATATCGTTTTGGTAAGGGGGCTTGGATAAGAGGGTATGATGAAAGGATTCATTAGATAGATTTTCAGAAGGCCCAGTCGTTGCTCAATTGCGTTTAATTAACAGAATTCCGCCTAGAATTATAATAAAAAATAACGCCCACATGTTAGATTTTAGGGGTTATTGTAATGATTGCTACGAGGATATTTGTAAGTCAGAATACGTACATAATTTATTAATAGAATATCATGTTTTTCTACCGAAATACACTTATATATAAGTGAAGGTACGGCTGTGGAAGAACTGAGAAATGCCTGGTGTAAAATTTTGGATAATACTGAAGCCAGCGATATTAGAAAGGCAAATATATTTACAATTAAGATCTTTGAAGGTGTATAATTGAAAACAATTAGGAATTTATGTAATCATAATTGTTACTATTTTAGGCTGAAACTTCTTTATATGAACCAGTGATTCATATAAAAAAAATTTCTATTGTAAATTACTCAAAAATAAATACTGATTATATTTTCAGGAAAATTGGTTTGAAGATCTACGTCTTGGGCTTTGATCGACTATCGGTAGCTCAGTGTCTTATTTTCATATCCAGAAGAATGTCGAAATTCGTTTGCAAGGAGGTTGATCCTGTGAACCAAGAATGAAATTGCATTGCTTCCGATTTTGATCGATTTCTTTCAGGGCTGCCTTCATTCATTTTACAACCGCTGTGAATTTAAAATGCTTTCTTTACATTTTGCGGAGTCCGATATCAGAAAAAACACTAGATTTTAAATTTTTACCACATTTTCATTGTTTTCAATAGGAACGATCGTTCGCCGAACTCCAGTGAAGATAGCCGTCCTTTTGCAGCTCCCCTGAGCTTGATGAAAATATATCTTTTACGCTCATCGAGTTTCGGTGAATTTCTACACGAACTTTATGATACGCAGCAACGACTTTAAAAAAATATTCTTTTGAAAGTTTTTTTAAATGTTGAATTATAAGTTACGAAAATCCATACATTCACTCTTTTACAAAAATTTTACTTCAAATTATCAAAACCAAATCGATATAAGACTTTATGAACTTAAAAAAATCTTCTTGCCACCGTATGTGGAAATGTGTCATTCGGAAGATATTCACGAAAAACAATTTGTATTTTCATCATAAAAACAATGCAAAATCTAATCAATAAAACTATAATATAGTTGGTTAAAGTGATTTTTACTTTTGAAGCAGCCAGATGTTACCTCTTTTTAAGAATGTTCATCTACATTAGCTACAGTCGAAGTTTCGGGAATTTTCCCTATCTTTGGCATGGAATATTTTTAAATTGTGGTAAAAATTATCTTCTTTTTTGAAAACATATGTAATTTCTCTTAATTTTCGGAAAAAATTCAGAATCATTCAGAACTATTGCAAAAAAATCGCGAATAATTCGTGAATGTCAAGAAATTAAGTAGGGTACGAAATACCGACTAGGTGAGGTACGAAAAGTCAGATGTTACTGTTTTGAAATTTTGACAGTTAATTAGCATCCCTGCTTAAAATTATGGACAAATTCCGGACCCCGCAAGTTGTCCGAAACTATCCGAAATCAAGGCGGTTTTTGTCATTCGGATTTCATGCGGTCTAGTCCGGAATTTCATTCGGTCTTGTCCGACATTAGCACGGTCCGGCGTACACTTTCTATCTGGATTTTATCCGAATATATCATAAATCCATCAGGTCCGACCTTTTCGTCAATTCGGAAATTGTCCGTAGTTATCCGAAATTAGGGCGCTTTTTGTCATTTAAATTTCATCCGATGCTATCCGAAATGTGTTCGTTCCACGTGCTTGAAATTGGAAATTGGTCTTGCCCGAAAGTTGTATGAGGTCACTTCAACTTTTCCTTCTAAAAACGCCATATCAATTAGGCCTGAGAGAAAAAACGCAACTCACAACCACAGATAGAAACTACGTACCTCACGCATTCTATACTAAGTAGATAGCAATTTCCATATACTTGCGTATTTTCTTTTAGGACCCATCGGTATGTTTTTTAAAACAGAATGTTCATTGTCCAAAACGCGTATATGAGCAGATAGCAAAAAAGTCACAAGGCAGTGTTTTTAAAAGTATTGTAAAATAGTCAACGGAAATATCTCCTTGTACAATGCACTCTAATTCATTATTCACTAGAAACGAAATCGTGAAATCTATCGCAGTAATTATCGTGAATTCGTATTTATAGGGAAGGGTAAAAAGGGTAAAAAAGGGTAAAAAAAGCACTCCTAATACTCTTCGCTGACGAAAAGTGGTAAATAAATTTGAAATCTTGCTTAGCAGAAGTTCAGCACCTCGAGGTAGATCGTTTAGTTTTCACTTGCAGGGATATTGGCTCAACGTGTGAAAATTGTAACCTCAGTGACTTCGGTTCAATAAACATTATGAGAGTTATTAAAATAATTAAAAATGTTAAAATAATACAAATTTTAAACATAAGTAAAAAATTTAGTGTAGTGAAAGTTCATAAAGATCATTTAAATATCAGCATTTAAGAAGACCATCATTTTCCATTTTTGATTTCGGACCATTTACATTTTATATAAGGGTGATTGTCAATATGCAGGCAAACTTTAGTACCTAAAGTGGCAATCACATTATCAATAGTAATTTTATATTTAATAGCTAAAGTTTATTGAATCATTATTATAAATTTTAAATCCAAAAGGCGCATTTCTAAAACTAAAAAATAATAATTAAATTCATACATTAAATATGGAAAGCGGACTTAGAGTTAGGAGTTTGTTAAAAAAGAGTGCGAGCCTTTAAAAACTTTAAAATCTGTGATTCATGCAAATTAGGAAATAATTTTTAACATGATGGGTGGTCTATTCTGACCTCGAAAAGTTTCCCAATAATTTGTTAC
Source organism: Druon quercuslanigerum (assembly GCA_010014905.2). Taxonomy (NCBI): domain Eukaryota; kingdom Metazoa; phylum Arthropoda; class Insecta; order Hymenoptera; family Cynipidae; genus Druon; species Druon quercuslanigerum. The sequence continues at coordinate 17,748 of JAAAKG020019163.1, forward strand.
GCGAGGAAAACCGTGAGGATTAATTGACTGACTTTATTTTCCTGGAGGAGTCTTAAAATCCCCGCGGATTTTCTCGAGTATACTTTCAATAGAAAGTACCATTTTTAACATTTATAATAATAATATTACCTCTTTTTACTTTTTCCTAATAAAAATTGCAGTGCATTTTTCCTTTTTTAAATAATGCTATTTATTTCTGCACAACTCTTTGAGAAAATATACTGTGTAGGATAGGAATTTATAAAAGAATAGAACATATAATGCACATTCTGGAAACGTATCTTTACGACGTTTGATCTCTGTTTGTAAGCGGAGGTTAGGGAATAATAAACAAACGAGTCCACCTAATCTTCGCGCATGTGCAGATACACGCGGTATCACTGTATCACACGAATGTCGATAGGAAAACGATGAAGTTTATCCATTTTGAATATTTATTTTAAAAATAATACATTGTAATCATAAATAAATGCCTGAAAATTAAATAGAAACCTGCTGAGCGTCATTAGATGCTTTTTAGGGTAACTGTCAAAAGCAAGGTGAAAAGCCGTATCTCCTTGTACAAAGTGAGGCTGGGATACCTAACTGGGACTGTAAGTTTGCCTGCAATTTGACAATCACCCATAAGCCTATTCCTTCCGAGATAAAAGGGGAGGGGATATTTGCGGACATTATATGCTTACTCAGTATTGAAAGGATCATCTATAAATTCCGCATTAAATAGAAAAATAATTAATTTTTGCCCGGACGCATGAGAGTAAAAAAAATAATTTCATATTTTATAGCCCGAAATAATTCCAGACAGATGTGGACTATTTCGAATTCCGTTTATTGTTAAATAAAATCTGGGCGAAAAGGAACGCATTTCGTATTCCAGTTTACAAACATAAAGTTCATATTTTATACTTCGGACGACTTTCAGACAGGTGGGGACTTATTTCGTATCCCATTTCTTATCGGATACAATCCGCGCGAAAACTGACGAATTGCGGATGCCACTTGAAAAAAAAATCAAATTTAATAGTCCGGAATAATTACAGACAGATTCGGAATCATTTCGGATTCCGTTTTTTGATAGATAAAATCCGGCCGAACACGGATTAATTTCGGATTCCACTTTAAAAAATATATAATTTCAGATCGTATGCTCCAGATGAATTTCAGACAGATGCAGAATCATTTCGGATTCCGTTTTCGGTCAAAAAAAATCCTGGCGAACATGAACGAATTTCATTTTCCACCTTACAAAAAATATAATATCAAATTTTATGCTCCAGACGAATTTCAGACACGTAAGGACTACTTTCGGATCATTTTTTTTGGGGGGGGGGGGGATAAATACCGGACAAAAATAGATGACTTTTGGATTCCACTTTACAAAAAATAATTTCTGGTTCTACAATTCGGACCGCTTTCGGACAATGTAAAAAAATTTGGGAATTTTCCCAACTGTTCCTGAGGGAAAATTTCCAAATTCAGTTGAGAAAGAGGCTTTCCCTAATGAGCTTAGGAATTTTCCTAAAGGTTTGGGAATATTTTTTCGAAGAGCGGAATATTCCTCAGGCAATTGAAAATTTCGCCAAAATGATAGGGAATTGAGGATACCCTTTAAAAATAGTCAATGTTACGCAAAGTAATGGTAATTTTTCCATGGAGAATGAGAAAATTCACACTTTACTTACAAAAAAAACTCTACAAACATCAAACCTGAGAACAATACCTCAAAGATTATTAATTATTATTATTGAGTATTGACCTATATTTAATAATGAAAAAATTATCAAAGAATCATATGATTCGACACCATTCACGGACGACAGAGAAAGAAACAAATTAAATAATAATATAAATTGACGAAAACAAACTCAGCTGATTATTAATTGTGTAAAATAGTTACTTAGTTTATATATAGTTCATATATTTCATCGATGCTATATGCGTCATGCTTCACTGTTCTCTAATGGTTATATGATTAGTAGAAAGTTTTCTTTCCAAACTTAGTATCTAGCAATATAGTATTATTATTTAAAATGTTGTTAAGACGTTTACAGTCCAACGTATCGAAGACATGTTTGGTTAGAGTTGGATTTTCATAAATTTTTAGAATAGTTTTGCACGGGGCTGTCCCGGTATATCATCAGTCACGGACGCATTTATATATTGCAATCAAGTGATCTGATGAGAGCTTTGTGCCACGACATATTGGACAAAGCCTGGTTTTTACCCCACCATTGACGGACTGCGTTGCATTCAAGTGCACGATGGGGGGACCTACAGCTTAAGGTGGGTTCCGAACCACCAGAACCTCGGTAAAGGTACATAGGAAAATTTCCAGAAGTACCGGGTCAGGGATCGAACCCCGGACCTCTGAGGTGAAGTTCGAGCATCTAACCCCTGAACCACCGAGGCTCTTTTTATTATTATTATCATTATTATTATTATTATTATTACACCATTAAGCCGTGACTCACTCGGTGGGGAAGGGAGTAGTGTGAGGAAGTGGTTGTAGAATTTGTAGATTGATCTAGAATTCTCATGTTATATATTTAAATAACACGTTTATTTCGCAATACTGCTCCGACCTAGGTTACTGATCAATCTCTGTAGCAATCACCCCAAGTGAAGATCCTCACAAAGTCGTCATGTGAGGTTCCCCACTTGGGTCCA